>JANAVB010011399.1:18701557-18806470 GCA_029216955.1 Iris pallida
AGAGTATGAAATCTTTAGTGCAAAAAACGAAAATCTAACGAGAGATTTTTTTGCACTTTACCAACAAATGGCAGAAGAGGCGAACCAACCAATGTGGTCACTTTCATCTCTTCTGATCATTATTATGATCCAAGTAACAAACTAAACTAGTAACTAGAGAGTGATGCGCGCGCGCACCTTTTTCCCGAACCACCCATGTCTTCTCCTGTTGAATTCCCTCCCCTTCTCTTTCACCCTACTATTTTATTCCCCCACTAGGCCTCCTCCACACCCCGAGCTAAGCCAAGCCCCTCCACCCCCACAACTTCTTCAAACACACAACAACAGAGAGAGAGAGAGAGAGAGAGAGAGAGAGAAGAGAGAGAGAGAGAGAGAGAGAAAAGAGCTGATATCATGGAAAATATGACTTTTTTCTGAAATTTACCAGGTGGGTCGTTGAGATTTTCCTCTATTCTTCACTGGAAACGCAAAAAGAAGGTATCTTTCTCTCTTCTTCCTGCTGTGTTGTTGTATCTGGAGTAGAAAGATCTTTTTTGGGATTGTTTTGGTGGTTTGGGATTCATCATAAGACAGAAGAAAAATGATTGGACTTTTTTTTTCTAGTGGAAAGATGATTCCTTTCTAAATTTTACAAACTGGAACCCGAAAAGAAGGTCATGTTGTGTTCTAGATCATGTGCATACAGTGTACTGGATAGAAATATTTCTTGGTGTTTTTTTTTTCTTTCAGGTATTGGATTATTTTTTTTAACAGAAATATGAGATTTTTGATTTTGTTGGAGTTCTTGGCTTTTTTTTTTTTTTTGGTTATAACCCACACACATACACGTCCATACGGTTGTGGTGTTTGTCCGTGCTGCTTTCCACATGAGCTACAAGAGCTGGACGGGAGTTTTTGGCTTTGGAATTCATTTAAGAAAAGAAAATTATAATTTGACAATATTTCTTATCAATCTTTGGGTTTTCCTGTAATTGTTTTGGGAGGTTTGGAATCGATTAAGAGAAGAAGAAAAAATGGATCTTGTCATATTTTCTTACATGGGTTTCCCTTTTTATTGATTATGTGAGTGGAATGATGTGATTTTCTGTAATGCTTTGACTTTGGCAAGATCATCTTTTTACTGTTTCTCTTACATGGATTGTTTTTAATTATTTTTTCTTATTTTTGGATTACATGTTGGTTTGTGCTTAAATATCAGATGTTTGACAGTCTTTTTTATTGTTAGTTTTGCTCATTTTTTGAAATATTGCTTTGAGTTTTATAAATAAAAATGAATGAATGATATAATTGTTTAAATTTGAGTTTGGAATGGTATAAGGTTCTTAGTTCTTGTATAGGTTTTTCTTTAGCTTCGTTTTGATAAATAAGATTATGTAAATTTGATCTCTTTTTGACAAACATCTGAATGATCTTTATGTAATTGAAAGAAATATATGTCATTTACCCTTTTTCCACATGGATATTATTTTATTTATTTTTTACGATCTTGTGATTTTAGCTCTTGGTGAAGAGATTGTGATGCTATTGGGGTATCAGATTGTGCGATTTTGAGTTTTGGACATTAAAGATCCTTCTTTACATTTTTCTAGCATATGTATTTCTTTGTTTCCTTGGTCATATGATGTCAAAATCTATTCTATCAATCAATATTTAGAATTGGGATGGAGCTCTATGAACTGAGATGATTGCTGAAGTATCATTGTACCCATTTGTATTAGATGAGACTTCTTGTTTCAATTAGTCTTCCTTTGATGGGAGAACATTACGAGTGTATTCATGGGAAGTTGGAGGCATCGGCTAGTGAGGATAAGACGAGAGAAATGGTCTCAGGTGGTTTGGACATGTGGAACATAGACCAAGAGATGCACCGGTCAGGAGGAGTAATAATATATTAGCCAAAGTATCTGTAAGAACTAGGGTTTGGCCCAAACATAACTCAGGATTGAGGTTGTAAAAAAGAGTATATATTTTTTGTTAATGTTGGAGAGGACATGGCCACTAACAAACTGATGGAAGAAAAAGGTTCAAATAGCCGACCTGATGGGGTAAGACTTCGTTGTTGCTGTTGTTGTTATGGTGTTAGCTTCATTTTTCCTTTTGGTTTATATGATCTTGGGACTGAGCTATTGATGAAGGTTATTTTTCTTCTTTGTTTTAATAACCTTGATGTTGTTGGGGTATCAAATTGTGTGTCTTGAGCTATGGCCATGAATGATGTTTTTTGACCTTTTCTTGATAATTGGTCAAATGATTTTAAAAAGCATTTTTTATTAATCACTATCTAGAAGTGAGATGGAACTTTGTGAGTTGAGAGTACTTGATGAAGTATCATTTCTATCGAATGAGAACTTTTTATTTTCACTTGCTGTCCATTTTGATGGGAGAATAACTGTCGTGCATTTGTCATTTGATGAATAAAGGGATTCCAAATGAGTTTTGTTACTGATGGTTTTATTTGCTTTAACAATTGTAAGGTTATCAGTGGGAGCTGATGTCAAAGGACAAAGAAAAGCAGGGCCTTAGTGATAAGGATGGCAATCCAAAGAGTGCAAGGAAGAAAAGTATTATTGGTGATTCCAGTAACTGTAAGGACATTGAGGTTCTTGGCAAACTCGGTTGCACCTCAAAAAAGAATAGAAATGGCTTACATATGAACGCTAATGAAAATGGATCCCGTGTACCTCCAGAGACTTCTCTCTCTTTTGTTCCTTCGCTCAATGATGAGCTTGCGCTCTTAATCTTGGCCAGGGTTCCAAGGGCAGACTACCAGAAGCTCTGTTTCGTGAACCGTCGCTATCGCTCACTTATGAGGAGTGGCGAACTCTACTCTATTAGAAAATCGATTGGGATTATGGAGCCATCTGTATTAATGCTAGCGAGTGGTGAACCCCATTGGTGGTCCTACGACCCTCAATCTGGGGGTCGTCAAAACCTACCAATCCTTCCTTGTGATCCATGCTTTTCTTCATTTGACAAGGAATCAATATGTGCCGGGACTCACCTTCTCGTTTCAGGGAAGGAGATTGAGGGTTCAGTGATATGGAGGTATGAATTGGTGCCAAATCAGTGGTTTAAGGGCCCTCTTATGATCAGTCCAAGATGTTTATTTGCTTCCGCCAGTTGTGGAAGTGTGGCTTGTGTGGCCGGAGGAATTGGATCCAGCTCTGGTGCACCTGGACAGAGACCGGAGATTTTAAAAACTGCCGAGAAGTATGACCCTGAGAAGAAGTGCTGGAATCCTCTCCCAGAGATGAAATGCCAGAGAAAGCTTTGCTCTGGTTGTTATATGGACAATAAGTTCTATGTGATCGGTGGGCAGAACGAGAATGGCAAAAATCTCACTTGTGGAGAGTTCTACGACTTCGAGAAGAATTCTTGGGAGCTAATTAATGATATGATTAAAGATGCACCAAGTTGGTCTTCTCGGTCTCCCCCTCTTATTGCGGTGGCGAACAACGAGTTGTACTCACTAGAGGCTTCTTCGAACCAGCTCAGGGTGTACCTCAAAAAGAGCAAATTGTGGAAGGATCTGGGCAGGGCTCCAGTTAGAGCTGATCATAGTAGGGGTTGGGGAGTGGCCTTCAAGTCCCTAGGTGATGAGTTGCTCGTGATTGGTAGCACAGCGGATACATATAATTGCCGGGGGATGACTATATGCACTTGCAGACCTGATCCAGAGTTGAATTATCTTGAATGGAATGTTCTTGAGAGCAAAGGAGACCAGTGGAGCTCATTTATTTTTAATTGTTCTATAATGGTGGCTTGATTTTTAATCTAAAAAGTCGCAAGGATTGCAGTGGAGATGGCAGTTGAGGGTTCTAGAATAGAAGTCAGATAGAAGTAAGCATTCCACTCCTTCCCCCCCTTTTAAAGTGTATTACAGTCGCCAATTGTAACATGGTTGCTTTGTGATAGCATCTTTTTCTTGTCTTTGTTTGTTTATGTTTTATCTTGTTGGTTGATATTGTTCTGCGGGGAATTCATAAGTCTTGTTTATTTGGCAATAACACGTAATTTTCCAAGGAGAACATGTATCTAACCAAATCTGTCTATGATTTTTAAATTTTCATTTCACTTGTTAGAATATGGTTACTTTTGTATAAAAAGTAAGTTTATTTATGATTCTGTTGGAATTTGTCAAGTAAGACAATTCTTGTCTTTGATATATGCCTATCAGGGGACTTGGTGAACAGTAAATATAGACTGTTTTTTTTTTCCTTAGGTCGTGAGAAAATTAGTTCACCTGTTGGTAAGTCATGAAAATGTTGTTTCTGAGTAAAAAGATTTGATCACCATAAAAAGTATTTGATAGATCACACTTTAGGTCGGAAATAGAAATGGAATAGCTTTAGCTTTTTAATATAATTTCTCAAGTTGCAATAGCCACTCCTCTGAGTTGGCAATAATTCTGGCAACAATTACCAATGTCTTAGATGTCAAATTGAGATGTAATGTTGAGTTTCACAAAGAATATCAGGAAATTAGTATTCTTTAACTTTGAATTAGTTTGTGTTCTTTTTCAAGGTGTCTTTGTAAGTGCAAAATAACTTTGTTTGGGCTCTTCTCATGGTTTTGCTCTCTTCTTCCTGACCTTCCTGTGTAGCTAAAGGTGAAGCACATACATTTGTCTCTCTCAACGCCTTTGTTACACATTGTCATATATGGTAGGAAATAGTTGGTATTCTGGAAAAAATTAGCTGGCACCTTGGCCTAATGCTTATTCCGCAGGCATATCTGCTGTTTGTTCCTTTTATATGTGATGGCTTCAGCAGCAATATAGGAGGAATGGAAAGTGGAAAACAATACTAGATGAGGAAAATAAGTAAATGAGTAAAGGTGTGATCACCTTTATGACTGATAATGAAAATTATCCGAGTCCGATTGCTAGTTTTGGGTTTAACCTGTATGTAAATTTAGTCCCATAAACCATACAGTTTATATATCTTTCCGTAAGAGAAGGTGGGAAGGATAAATTGGGGAATTGAAGGAAGAGAACAAATATGTGATCACTTTATGATTGTTAGACTACAGAATTAATCAATAACTGATATGTAGTTTGTGGTTAAGTCTGAATGTGAAATTAGCCCCCATAACCTTACAGTTTATATATTTTGACATAGTTCTGAAGGCATTTGTAGGTGTCTTTTGTGCTTGGGGTTTGTTTTCTTTGTCGAACTTCTCTTCTAGGGGCTGTTTGGTTGGCAGGAACTGACCTGGAAGTGGCAAAGAGGAAGGGTATTTTTCCGCTTCTAGTGTTGGTATGGGAGAAGTAGGGGACAAGAACTCATGTTTGAGTGCTCGACTAGATCTTGTACCCCAACTTTTTGCTCTTTTCACTTCCTCTCAAAAAAGCGGAAGTGGATGGAAACTTGATTTTCTTTATTTCTTTTCCTTTCTTCATAATTATAATATTTTCTCAAGTAATTATTAATGTTCATTTTAATTAATTAGTATAATATAATAAATAGTGATAAAGATAATCAATTCCTAAAATAATTTTTATTGTTAATAAAGAACTAATAATATTAATAAGTATTTAAAATAAGTAACTAAGATTACCATTCAATATTTGTAAATAAATAAATGAGCAATAAGTAGTTGGTGAATATTAATTAGCCTTGCAAATATGTAATTAAGGTTTTTAAGAAACAATTTAAAGTTGGCAATAATGCTTAATTAGTATTAAGCAATGAATATAATTAATTAATATATTATGAGGTTATTTATTTAGTTAACTAATAATACGGGTAAAGTGCAAAAAACTCCTTGTTAGATTTTCGCTTTTTGTACTAAAAGATTCCATGCTCTTAAAATTTCAGAAAGTATGAAATCTGTTCATTTTGCCCATTTTCCGTTAACTGCTGTTAAGTGGGATATGTAATGACCATTTTACCCCTCCACTCTCTCCCCCCCCCCCCCTCTCTCTCCGGTAGTGCGGGGAGGAGGGAGGAGGAGGGGGGGGGGCAGAGGGGGTTGGGGAGAGGGGGGCAGAGGGGGGCGGGGAGGAGGAGGAGGGGGGGGCGGAGAGGAAGGAGGAGGAGGGGGGGCTGAGGGGGTCGGGGGGAGGAGGGAGGAGGAGGAGGGGGGCTGAGGGGGTCGGGGGGAGGGGGGGGGGCTGGGGGGGGCGGGGAGGAGGAGGAGGGGGGCGGAGAGGAGGAGGGGGGCTGAGAGGGGGGTCGGGGAGGCGGGAGGAGGGAGGAGGAGGGGGGCTGAGGGGGTACGGGGAGGAGGAGGGGGGGTGCTGGCCGGAAGTGAGGAGGAGGGGGGGGGGGGGGGGCGGCCGGAGGAGGAGGGGAGAGGTTAGGGACGGGGGGGGGGGGGGGGGGGGGGGGGGGGGTAGTTTAGGTTTTTTTTTTAAAAAATGTCATTAGCGGTCAAAACTAACGGTCAACAGGACGGTAGGGGGCTGGACGAGCAAGTCATAGATTACGGAGGTTTTTATTGCTAAATTTGAATAAAAAAATTTTCTACGCAAAAGATGCACATTTAACGTGAATTTTTTGCAATGTACCCTAATAATAATAAGTACTAAGGTAATTAATAATATTAAGTAATAATAATGCACTTATCCGCTTTTAATTAATAAATATTTAGTTATTAATTAATTAATTAATAATAATAATTATTAAGATAATTAAATAATATGCACTTCTCTACTTTCAATTAATAATTATTTAGTAATATTATAATTAATGACAATTAAAATATTAATTAGTTAGGGATTGTTTGTTTATATTATAATGCACTTTTTCACTTCTTTCATATTAGCTAAACAAACACATTTGAAAGAAAATGGGGGACAAGAAAGTAGAAAATCCAATGACTTTTCTATCATATTTTTCCATTTTCTCCCAACCAAACAGAGTACTATTGCAGCTACATCTTAGAAATTTAGAACACTAGTTCCACCAATTATTTTGTTCAAACTATGTTTATAATAGGCTTGTATTGAGGTTTACAATATCGATGAATCAGCAATAGACCCTTCCTATAAGTATCGAGATCGACGGTTTTGGATTGGAGTATTGGTTTTTTTGGTATTTATATACTATTTAAAGTTTAGAAAAATATTTTACATAGTTAGGCATAATTCTAAGTATTTTCTGTGTTATTCCATAGTGGTTTGAAATTAAATAATAGTCATCCTTGCTGATTGGTTTAGCTGCAATTAAGCTTTCTTTATTTACATGATTTTACACCCTTGTTGATTGGTATTTTTCGTTCAATTTTCTCTGCCGAATTGACTGGATAAGAGAATCCTAATATCAGTATCGATAGCAGTCGGTATCGGACCAGACATGCCAAATCGTATCGCTATCGACCGTATCGTATCAGTATCGGACGATATTGCAAACTATGGCTTATAGTATAAAGATTCTTTAAACGAGACTAGTAGAAACCAGTATGTGGTTAAATTAGTCTTTTGTTATATAGTATAGGTTTTTAAAATATTTTTTCCTTTTGTTCTATTTAGCTGACACCAAGGGATTATACAATAGAACGGTTCCTTGATCACTTCTCTGGGTGTGTTGGGTTTTACTCCAGGTTTATAGTGGAAACATCGCTTTTGAAACAGCTACTTGTTTCTGCGTTGACTTTACTTATGCAAAGACCAGACAGTATGGTTGTGGAGTAACCAACTAGTATTGGTTGTATGGAATCATTCTGGATTTCTCTAAAATCATGATAACTCCTGTAGGATTAGCTGAGTATGACTCATTACTTGGGATAGTCGCAAGCTATTTGCGTTGAATGAATTTTCTGATTTTATAATATTCTGAAATTACACTTTGCTACGATGATGACTAATTCAAATTTACTCATCTTTGGTGTAATAACTTTTGATATTTATTCTCTCCTGATAAAGTTAGCTCTTCCGCAGTTGAGGAGTTGTGTAGAAAGTTAATTGGTTATGTGTCGATTTGTGGAAAAGATGCGAAAGAAGACATTTATGAATGTATGCAAATTCTATTTTTCTTCTGGTCATGTTAGAGTGAATTTTATTTCGTGAAGGAACTTGCAATATGAAGTATCTCACACTTTCTTTTATTCTCCTCTTTATTTCTTTTCTATCACTATCACATCCTAATTGATTCCTCATGCTTACTGACAAAGTATAACCAGGAATTCAACCCTTTACTTCTTTTCCCGGAATATGATTCTCACTAATTTCTGGGTTGAAGGTCTTTGAATGCTACCTTACAAATTAGTTTGATTCATATTTACTTGGTGTTTGCATGATTTAGCATTTACATTTACAGTTTGTCAAATTGTTTTATTCTTTTTAAGCTTTTACTTATTGCAATTACCTTACTTGCTTGTATATCTGTCTTGCCTTCATCTTAAAGAGGTTTCATGAGCTAAGCAGTAGATATGATGCAGATTTTTTGGTATGAAACGAAATAACCTATTTTAAGTTTGAAATCCTAGGTTACGTAGACACTGGTACAAATTCATATACAAATACGATATGGTTTAAGAATACGGAAATGTTTAAATTATGATAGGAATATGACATTGATGCAATTATTTATAAACATGAAACTTTTTATTATTATTCTAGTGGTATCTATTTTTATGTACTTTTGATAACAACTACATTGCAGAAAGTTTAAAAATTGACCCGCTTCAAAGAAATGTTACTTTTGGATATCTCAGTTATGTTATGCACACTTGCTACAATGCCAATAACTTGCAACCATGTTTTGTGTCCCTTTGGTACCCCAAGGAAGAATTATTGTTGAAAACATGTTAGACACTGATAAGAACTCTTTGGAACATCGAGGTTTTCTTGGAAACATGTTAGACACTGATACGTTACTCTGGAGTACTATCCGTGCAACTTGGTCAAAAATTAACTATGCTGAACACCTTTGTCGAACGATCTGAACTATGAAGTGAGGGAGTAGACGAAATCGGAAAAGTTGCAAATTCTAAATTGAGGAACAGTTAGACACTAATAAGATACTCTTTGGAACATCGAGGAAGAAACATGTTAAAGCACTGATACAGTACTATGATACGGTACTGTGTAGTAGTGTCCGTGCAACTTGGTCGAAATAACTATGTTGAACACATTTGTCAAACGATTGGAACTCTCAAAAGTGAGGGAGTAGACAAAATTGTAAAAGTTGCAAATTCTAGTAAGTAAGATCCATTGTATATCTTTGTAATACACACATCAACCTATATCTTTATCTGAAAATTACAGATTTTTGCCTTTAAATGATTAAATCTGTCATTTCCATTTTACCTCTATCTCCCCTTACTAATGTAAAGATTGAAGAGGTTGTGAATCTCTATAGACCACAACAGACAAACAATAAAAGCAGTTTGAAACGTTTCCATTCAAAAATTTTAGGGGAAAAGTTTTCATGCAACTTTAATTATAAAATGACAAAATGTAGGTTTGTAAGGAAATGGCCTACTATGAAATTTTCTGTATAATTTATTCCAGCTAAAGTCTTGTCACTGCACCAAAATTGTAGACAACTTGAATGCCCATTCAATGATAAGATGGTTGGATTTCTGCGGTGGTATAAATTATTTTAGAAAATCTGCTTAAAATGCACATTAAACGAAGATTTGAAGATGGGGCTATTCTGGAATCATGTTAAAGCCCTGCCACAACATTGTATGTTAAAGTTCTACTACCACTATACCAAAACCCTAGATTTGTTATGATGGATGAGGGTTATGTAAAACAAATATTTTTACTTACAATTAGAAACATATGCTAAGCTACAATTTCATTTTTTTTTAGTCAGATTGAATCTATCGAACCCTTTGGTCAAGATCAACCTCATTGACAAACCCATCTTCTGCCAGGAATTAAATGGCAACCTTTTTGGTGTTTAGTAGAAAGCAGGTATGAACATGGAAAAGTATTGGCAGCTGGGTTATGCAAAATAATTGAGCTACATGGAAAATATATGTATCACAATCATTTGACAGCTGCAATTTCAAATAATACAAAGCATATTTGCTGGCTTCAACTAGCACTGCCTGTCCAAATATCCTTTTTAGAGTCCATTAGTTATATGCTTCAAGTGATGCAACAGGTGTTCTTTTGGCACTGCTGCTATTTTCAGAATGAGGAGAATAAATTATTGGTTGAACATTTATTTTTTTGGGCATGAATTTGAAATTGGTACTTGTTCTAAATATTCTGTTCTTTTCTCTGTGGTTTCTAAACTATCTTGCTAAGATGGTACCAGGTTCTGGCCCAAGCTTTGTTGCAAATGTTTCAGTATTGGGGTTGCAGATATTTTGAATGTCGATAAATCATAAATCCATGTCATTTTCAATTTGATGTAATTTTTCAAGAAAACTTTCAAGATGCGGTATGACCCGAAGGAGATAATTTCTATTTAGAAATGGGAAGCAATTTGATCATGATGGAACAGCACCAGTGTCCCAATATACACAACTGACACAAATGTAGTTCATGTATGCTCATCGGAAGTCCCCGTTGCAGAAAGCCTTTTGTTTTCTTTGGCTTTGTAGAAGCCAGGTGAGTTTCAAAGCCTGCAATATGAATGCCAATGTAAGGAAACTTAATTTTCAGCAAAACACAATTGATCGGAATCGAAACGTAAAATTCCGATATTTAGTTCCACATGGTATCAAAATTTGTTGGACTGTAATCTAGGTCTTGTATGTACTTCCATGTTAACTATTTTGGCAGGTGTGCCAGCTGATGTTCATATGTGGTGGAATATGACCACTGTTGCCATCATAAGGAATAAATGACACTTGCAGCAAATTTCCTTCCTTGTGAGTTGTGATATCATTCTAGCTATTGTTGCTCTTGAGTTCCAGTTATTAGGGTTTGCAAACTGCTTTTTGGGAGGTTGTCCCCAAATGGAAGCAGACTTTGTTGGGATTAGAGATGATAATAGTTGTAAGTTGGGCCAGACTGAGCAACATTTAAACACAGCCCATATAAATTTCTGGCAGAAAAATTGACCTAACCCTAATTTTACAAAATGTTTGTATGAAGCCTATCCTTTAGGATTTAGGTAGGCCCCCGGGCATTTGGTTAAGACTAAATTGCAACTTCATACGCTCAATTATTCAAAAAATTTAACTTGATACCCTCAATATTGATAGGTACTAACATAATGTCCTCTTCCAACTAATAATTTCAAATTGGTACCTTCCATCAGTCCAAAACAAAACTAACCTCCTCTTCCCATACCCCTACCCCACCCATGTTGCCCATCACCCCCCCCCCCACCCCCCACCTACCTGTCGCTGCCAACCACCTCTCTCCGGCATGACGACAGACCACCTCACATGCTGCTACCTCCACAATGTTGCTCCCTCCACCAGTCGCCCTACCCACTGCCTTGCATCCCCTCCCAATTGCCCCCCCTCCCAATTGCCCCCCCTTCTCCATCGCGGCCTTCCCAGTCGTGCCCTTCCCTCCCCCCCCCCCCGCGGTTGCTGCTATTGCTTGTCGTTGTTGCCGTGCGCCCAGTCTTCGACTGCTGGCGCTGGAGAAAAGGGGGGGGGGGGAGAAAGGAGGATAATTTTGTCATTTTTCTTCTTCGATTAACACTGTTATGACAAAAATGGGAGGATAGTATTAAGTTGATGCATATCAAATTGAGCGTATCAAGTTGAAAAATCGAATAATTGATGGTATCAAGTTGTAATTAGCCTATATGAAATATTGTTGATTGTTTTAGTTTCACGAGTTGTAAGCCTTGTGACACTGTTCATTAATGAGCCATTATTTCTAATCGAGTTATTCTTTTGGCCTAAGATTCGTTGTAATTCCATTGCACATTATCAATAACGAGAATCATTTTCATATATCTTGTGTCTATCAAGTTTTTGCTTATTTTCTCTGTAATGACTTTGTTTATGAGATTTTTATCGATCTTATTTGTTCTTGTCATTTACAAGTACAATTTATACTTGTACGACATCACGTCCAATGACGAGTTTCGATTTTGTGGAACAAGAACATGACACATTGGATACCGTGTCGTTCTTGAGGTACCCTACTCTAGTCTACCAACACAAAGGTGGGCCCAGGTCGATTTCGATAGAACTGGGTCGGGGCTAGAACTAGATTCGGGGGATTGGATATGGAAGGTTTAGGATCCCGGCTCGGTTTGGGTAAAGTATGTCATATTATGCCTGTTGGAACCACCATATTCCCACAACCGCAAGTTTTCAATTCCAAAACCGCAAACCTATCCGTCTCTCTGAGATTCGAACTGAATAGTAATATTTGGTTTAGTATGTTTGTGATTTTTTAACCGCATACAAGTTCCGCACATGCTTTTAACCAGTCTTTTGTCTTCAGTCTGTTGTCTGTATTTTTTTATTACGATAAATTTATTTTGAAATAATATAAAATATGTTGAGAACCAATAAGGGACTTTAGTCCGATATTGGAATATGTAGTATGAAGAGGAGTTGGAACCTCCATAAGTAGCAAGTAGTAGCCCATCAATAAAATTATCCCATTATTCATTTCTACATGGTATAAAAGTCATAACTCATCCACCCCTCTCTCTCCACAAAAAAAAATCCCCTCCCGCTCTCGACCCCCCTTCCGTTCCAGGACCCCCCTTCCCGCTGCTGTCGACCCCCCCCCCCTCCCCCCCCCCCCCGCGCACCCCGCTGCCCCCCGGTTGCTGATCCCATACAGAGATCACCAACCCCCCCCCCCTCGTCCGCCCCCCGCCGCTTCCGACCCCCCTTCCCCCGCTGCTGCCGGAGCCCCCTACCCCCCCCACCGCCTCCTTGTTTTTACTTGGTGTGCCGACTCCCCCCTCCCTTCCCGCCTCCTTGTTTTTACTTGGTGTGCCGGATCTTTTCCACCGCTTCCTTGTTTTTACTTGGAGTGTCGGTTCCCCTCCCCTCCTTGTTTATACTTGGAGTGCTAGAACAATTGATCATGAAAGGAGTAAACGACCCACGTCGTTGTTCCCCTTATTCGATATAATGTTGTTCTAGTTGCTCGTATACCTGAGGAATATCTGTGAGGCGGCTCCTTATTGTTCCCCTTCCCCCCGGTCTCAACAGTTGACTATGAAGACACAAGAGATCGGGACACAAAGCAGTTAGATGACAAACGACGAAGACGACGACTTGGGATACAACAGGACCTCACATAGATTGACGACGTCATGGATGCAATCAGTGGAAAACTGACGGCACAGGAGATACATGCCTTGGTTGATGATATCTTGTCCAAGAGATTGATCGAGGCGACCCCACGTGTGACCCATACTGATGTGGATCCGTCACCTTACAAGATGGAAAAGTTAGAAAAGCTAGAGACGAAGTTGGAAGGAACTTCCAACTACTTAAAATGGTCACGGCAGGCGATGCGGACGCTGAAGGGACGTGGCTTGGTAGGCTATGTCAATGGCCAAACCAAGGCGCCAGCCGATCCCTCCTCAAAGGAGTTTTCTATTTGGGAGATTGTTAACAACGTAGTGGCGGGGTGGTTGACGGCCTCATTGACCGACCAGGTATTGGGCAATGTTGAGGCGATGGAGGCTGCTGCTGATATATGGCAAACTTTGAAGGATATGTACTCCGGTTCGGACAACCCTATGCGGGTCTTCTAACTACAGGATGAACTCGATAGGGTGACCCAAGACGAACGTACCATCTCTGAGTATGCAGCCATATTGAAGAAGTACTGGTCTGATCTGGATCACTATGATCCTCTTAGGATGGAAGATGCACGGGTTGAACCTGCATTTGTGAAGTATTTTCAAGCGTTCCTGGAGTATATTTCGCGTAGTGAATGATGAAGTTTTTGAAGGGGCTCAACCCGGTGTTTGAGCAGAGAAGAAATGTACTCCTAGCCCAACCCCAGCTTCCAAACTTAGAAGGGGCTATAGCCGCCATGGCACAGGAAGAAGCTCGGTTGAAGTTGATGCCCAACAAGGACTACTTTTAGGGAGAGCAAGCCGCTGTTGAAAAGTCTGCTCTTGCCGCCTTCAATTCGCCTTCCTCTGCGGGTGGTGTTTGTCACAACTGTGGTGACTCCGGGCATTACATCAGATTTTGTTCAAAACCCCTGCGAAGTCAGTCGAGTGATCGCGGACGGGGCCGTGGAGTACGTCGTGGTGGTAGAGGAGGATATGTTGGTCGAAGGAAAAATTCTTCTGAAGGACACAAAGCGAATCTGGCGGAAGAAGGGGGAGAAAAACAGTTGGCTGAAATAACCCCTCTTGAGAGGGAGTTCTTCGCGAGGTTACGCGGCTCGAAGCAGGGATCGGACGATAGTCTCGACCCTCATGCGGCATCATATACCTCAGGAAATCACATCACTTGCTTTGCCCAAACCAGCACAGGTATACCTGCGCATGATCTTGTATCTGACCATCAACTAGGTTGGATTATGGACTCTGGGCCATCTCGCCATGTCACGGGATCCCGCGGTGAGTTCCAGGACTATACTCACCTACCGACGCCGGAGAGCATTCAGACTGCTGATGGTACCTCCAGACCTGTAATGGGTAAAGGCACTGTTGCATGCACCCCTTCCCTCACTCTCACCAATGTCTTACATGCTCCGTCTTGTCCTGCAAATCTTATCTCTATTAGTGCCATTATCCTTGATCTTAACTGTACTGTTTCCTTTGACATTCCTATGGTAATTTTTCAGGAGAAGGGGACATGACGACGATTAGGGATTGGCACATGGCATAAGAGGCTATGGTACTTAGACAGGACCGGATTGGACACAGTACTGACATCTCTGGTTGCAAGCGCACAACCGGACGCTTTACGTCGTAGTGTAGAAGACGAATTGTTACTCCACCACCAGCGTGTCGGGCGTTCTTCCTTTAAAGTTATTAGTCGAATGTATCCGTCCTTATATCAAAGGGCTAATAAATAGAAATTAGTTTGTAATGCATGTGAGCTGGGCAAACATATCAGAAGCTCCTACGTGAGCTCTGGAAATAAAAGTTCCGCTGTTTTTGATATGATACATTCGGACGTATGGGGTCCTTGTCCTACAACAAGTATTAACGAATTTCGATGGTTCGTCACTTTTATTGACTGTTATACCCGCATGACATGGGTCTACCTTATGAAGAATAAAAACGACGTCTTTGAGGCTTTTCAGGATTTTTATCGCCCGGTGATAACACAATATAGGGCTAAAATTAAGTGTTTTCGGTCTGACAATGGGACGGAGTATACAAATAAGCGGTTTGCTGAGTATTTATCCACTCATGGAATACTACATTAAACCTCATGTGCCTATATACCGGCACAAAATGGTGTGGCCGAACGGAAGAACAGACACCTGCTGGAGGTCGCACGGACGATGATGCTGGCTATGAATGTTCCAAACACTTATGGGGGCAGGCTGTATTGACGGCCTCTTATCTCATCAACCGAATGCCTTCTCAGGTATTGGACTGGACGACACCATTGGAGATGCTTACTGGTGCAACTACATACACTGTTCTCCCGAAAGTATTTGGGTGTGTGTGTTTTGTCCAAGATAATAGGCCAGGAGTTGGCAAACAGGATCCTAAAGCGGTTAAGTGTGTATTTGTCGGGTACACAGCGACTCAGAAGGGATACGCATGTTTTAGCCCAGTTGAGCGGAAGATGTTTGTTAGCATGGACGTTACATTCAGAGAACTGGAACCATACTATGGTTCGGATGCAGGTTCAGTGTTTGGTGACACACCTAACACAGAGGGTGTTAGACGTGTAGGGGATATAATAAGTCCAAACGTGGTAGTCGGATCGGTCCCGTGCCCGGTCGTAGAAAATTAGACGAAAGGGGGAGATAGTAGTGACTATGATACAGAGATTGATGAAGAAGATACATATGTTACGCAGGGAGAGACAAGGAAAAAAGAGCTCTATGTCTACAGAAGGAGACAACAGAAGTCCAGTACTGTGCTGTGCCCATTGCCTACTGTACCAAGTCCCTCGTCTACTCCTGCCCCAACTCTTGAAGATGTTGCCCCCGTACTGAATCACTCTGATTCTGATGCGGATCTCTCTGACTTGGATGGTATGATCTCTCCACCACGTATTGCTCCCTTAAAGAGATTTTCTCGCATCAATGCGGGTAAGGCTCCTGTAGAAGCATGGAATTTCAGTCACATCTACAGGCTAGAATTCTTATGCGCCTAACATTACATGCGCCAGGGAACATCAAACGAAGTATTGGGCACAGCAAGACAGCAAAAGTATAGACATCAAAAGGATTTTTTATTTCATATAAAAGTCTATTACATGTCTAAAAAAGGCTTTACAAAGGAGAATTTCTACAAAAAAGAAAGATCCTATGACAACAGCCAGGAGCAGCAAACTGCCATGCGCCTTCTGTCCGGCGCATCATCAGTCAGACGCATCACTTCAGCGTCTCAGTCAGGCGTGGCTCTTCAGTATCTCAGTCAGGTGTGGGTCTTCAGTTTCTCAGTTAGGCGTGGCTCTTCAGCATCTCAGTCATGCGCATCACTTCAGCGTCTCAGTTATGCGCATCATGAAGTCTCAGCATATGCGCTCTACTTCGACCCGATTAAGTGCTTCGACTAATGAAGCATTTATTGAGCAGAACTAGGGTGGGCGATCAATCCCACTCTAGCTGGAGGAAGAGCTCTCCAAAGCCCAAGGAAGAGGAGAGCACCGCAACTCCGATCTGCGGCTAAAGGAGCAGCTTTCAACACAACCAGAGTGGGCAACACCCCACTCTTACAGGAGGAGGAGCTCTCCAAAGTCCAAGGAAGATGGGAGCACCAAAATTCTGATCTGTGGCTCTTCCAGCATAACGGAGTCGGAGCTCGAGCATCCCGATCTTTGGATACAACAGGCACCTTCCGTCTGCCTCAGAAGCCCTCGATTCCGACTTTTGGATGTAACAGTCACCTTCAAGTGCATGAATGAAGACAATTCGTCGCATCTTCACCCTCGGGAGCATCTTGTCAACAGAATGTGGTCGAGCAAATAAGTTTATTCGGGAAGACGTGAGAGAACGAGAAGCAAACTCTCTCCTTGCTGCTATTTATAGGCCGGGCAAATCAAACCCATGCGCTAAGTGGCGGGCTCTTCGAATCCCGTGCAATAAATTTACATTTATGGTGATGAACCTGACGCTTCGAATTCGACCAAGTCAAAAACGGCTATTTAAAGTACTCGAGGAACGCAACAGTCGGACCAATAAAGACGCATCATGCAAATGGATGCGCCGGTCAGATACCGCGTATCCTACAGACGCGCCAGTTGCTACCAAGCGCCCTGTATGGATGCGCCCAACAAAGCACAGATCAATGCGTCCTAATCAACATGAACCCATGCGCCTAATGGAACGCAGATCAATGCGCCCACTCAACAGTCTATCACCCGTCAAAGAACATTAAATGCTGAAGTCCTGACACGACAGCAGCTGTAATGCCCCGCTCCGTACGAGATATTTGGTTGGCTTATTGGATGGGATCAGAATGTTGGACCGTGACTTGTATTGGAGATCAAGAGAGTTGAGACTGATGCAGTCTCTCTTAGCTGGCTAGACGGATTAAGTGTTGGAACGTGGCTCGCTGGTGGAGCTACGCTTAGGGGGAATGTGTGCAACCAGAATAAGAAGACCCTTTTATGCAGGCAAGTGGAACTGTCCTCCTTCCTCCTTATTCCTGCATGCTTAATAAATGGAATAACGTGATGCTATAAATATGTCCCTAATGCCTCTTACCTTGAATGTTGAATAATTGTGATACGATGCTTTAGTTGCTAAATCGATAGAGATGCATATGCTGGAAATCATTGAATGAATAACACATAAACTTTGAATTGCTGAACGAATCACACTCGAACTGCTAATGTAATATGATGCCTGAGAATGAATCGATAATGTCCCTTATGCTTAATGTTGATGAAATAAATGAATCACTTGAATAATGAGATGCTGCATGAATGATACATGAGAAAAGAATTGAATATGCTATTGTTCCTATGAAATGCTACAGGTCCCTTCGAAATGAATTCTGTTGTTCCTCCTTAGACGGAACGTAATGAGAAATGTTGCTATGAAATAAACAATGAGAATTGATGAGGCTTGGGATCGTTGAGATCACCAAATAAAATGATGGTAATGTTGGGAATGAGTAAGTCATTGAACATGACTTGAATGAGATGAATGATGATGCACTGTTGTCTTTACTTCAATATTTTACCATGCATTTTATGTTCACGATTGAGTCGGACACGCATTCACATGGTCATAGGACAACTTATGCATAAGAGATGGGGATATGTTTTCTCGGACGGTATCCCGGGACGTTAGGGCGACCGATCCGGCCTAGGAGGAAACATTGGCATGCCAGTAGGGACACGGGTTTTGCGAGGCATCCTTTGGGGCTAGCTACCTTCTCTGGAGTCATCGCATTACTGATGAAGACCTATATGGCAACGTCCGTATGGTTAAACACAATGACCATGTAGTCAGGATGCATGCTAATGAATGTTTTGTGCAGGCAGAGTAAGTATATCTGCTAACCGGTATTTGATGCAGGTACGAGGGAGTCGACTATCGGTAAGAAATCATTTAAATGTGATATACTCAATATATGTGTTGGTTTAACTTGCGTGCTTAACGTGCCAAGTAAATAATACTGTGTGTAGCCTTTCAATATGAGAACCTGCTTAACATGTTAAATTCAGTATGCTAGAAAAATGCCGTGTTATTATCATTGCCAAACCATAATATACATGCTAAGTGATGCTTAAGGTGAGAATTGTTATAACATGTTTAAGATGAGAATGTTAACGATACCTCAATGATGCCTTTGCATGATAACACCAAGAATGCTATAATGATATGTCCACATGAACGTTGCTAAGATAACAAGTTTACATGCTTTACTATGATTATTGTCCATGAACTGTAAACTGATGCTAGGCCCCAAGTAGAAAGATGATTATATTAAATGCTTGCTAAAATCGACCAGTTAGTGTTGGTTGTAGCTCCCCTTTTCGAAAATTTTAAATATTTATTATTATTATTATTTTAACTAAATAGTGATTATTAGATTTTATAAATAATTATTTAGGTTATTAGTACGGTAGATGATTTTTAGCCATGATGGAGTTTTGGAGTACAATACGACTAGGAATCGTGGCACGGATAGTGCCATAGCGTACTTTGACTAGTGTATTAGCCCTAGTAGGGAAGGCCGAGCCATAACGACGTCCTAACTAGGAAAATCAGGCCAAGTTGCGACTTAACCCGCACCGAAGAGTTATTTATTATTTAAATGATATTATTGAGTTTAGGAGTCCGGTTGTACCGAACCTGTCAGATTTGACCCAAGTTAAATCCAAGCCGTGTAGTCATGTAGTGGGACCAAATACGGCCTCGTAGACATGTTTGGTAAATGCAAATATTTTGTATATATTTTAGGATTTGGCAATTATTTTCTAGATATTTATTATATGTAAATTATAGGCATTATTGATATTAGATAGCATTTTAGGATATTTATACGATAGTTCTGGGGCCCAGTAATGGGAATATGTGATATGTCCATCCAGGAGCTATTATTGAATTATTTTAATTAACAGTGGAATTATTATTATTGTCAATATTGTTATTGTGGTTATTTGTAAATTATTTATTATTATTAGTTATTATTTATCAAAAGAAGTATGTGTATTTATATAAATATATTTATGTATATAAATATGTATTATATAAATGCGTGTAGGTATATATAAGAATATATTATGTATGCGTGTGTATAAATATATAAATATGTGAGTGTGTGTCTGTAAATATAAATATATCTACTATATGTGCGTATGGGTATATATACTTGTATATGTGAATATATGATAAATATATATAAGTGTATTTGTATATAGATAGATATAGATATAGAAATGTGTATATGTAAATATATACGTATATGTAAATATACATAAATATTTATAGTGTATGTGTATACATATACATATGTACTTAGATATATATACATGTATAGATATATATATGTATAGTATTATTAAATAATAAATAGAGAGTAGAATAAGGTATAAAAGAAAAAGAAAAAGAAAGAGAGGAAAACAGTTGAGACTCGGCCAGTGGGCCGAGCCCAGTGCTGACCGAGCACAGGAGAACCCCCACCCCCCCTTTTTAAGTTCTGTTAACAGAACTATTTTTCCATATATGAAAACCGACGAGAGTTCGGGAGGGTTGTGTAAACCCTAACGCAAACTCCAACCCTAAGTGAAATCCCAGAGCGCCGACCACCCTGGCGACCCTCCCCTGGGTGTGCGCGCCACCCTGGGCGCTGTCGTGTACAGCCGAGGACGCCGGCCGCGCGCGCGAGGAACATGCAAATGACAGCAACAACGTGGGTGTCAGGTACGATTTCGTCGCCTTATTTCTTCGCGTTCAATCAATGGTTTTCGACTTCGTAAAATCCTATGAAGAGCCAATATAACCCTCTTCCCAAAACCATGATTAGTTTACGACGAGGAGTAATATACTGGTAGAGAAATCGAACCAAAGTTCGAGGAAAATCATGTTCTAAAACAGAACATGAAACAGTCCAGGAACCTACATTGGCGGATCGATTCCGATCGATCTAGTAAACTTTTAGAAATTCTATTTGAATAGACTTTTAGACAACATGTAGGGCTCCGCAACCCAATTTGTAGAAGTCGATTTCATCGACTACGCGCCGAGAAATCGGACCCCAAAGTTAGAGAAAAACCTGTTTTAAAAACTATAAAAATTGCTCCACACGACGTGCGTCACGCCAATCCGGACCACGTGGTCACGTACCAAAAGGATCGAAAGCTGTGTAACGGTTTCTTGGTCGTGTGGGCTTTGGCGGAATTCAAATTGGTCGCGTGTGCGCGACGAATTTGATGCGTATCCGTCGAAATTCACCGCATCGTGCACGTTGCAAATTTCTCAATTACTTTGTGCACGCTCGTCAGATCGAGACGAAACTTGTGCCAACAGGACCGTATCATTTTTCTGGCCCTGTATGCCAAGTTTGGTCCGATTCTGAGACAGTTGGTAAAATCGCCGTTTTGCGGGCCCCACGGTCCGACTCAACGGGCGATTTTGTGCACGGCTCGCCGGAATCCAACTCTGGACATACGGTTGGGTTCGTATCAGAAAACTGAATCCGTAGACATATAGTTTGACGACTTTAGAGATCGTTGACCCTGACACGCTTTTCGGTGCAAAGCGGGTCCAACGGCGGACATCGTTTTTGCCCGAAATTACCGTTTTGCCCCTGTGTCCAGAATTGGACGTAAGGACAGGCAATCCTAGCTAATTGGACTATTTTGAGATCATTGGTATTGTTTATTTCAGCTTCCGGGGACTGTTGTACGGGTTTTTACTATAGTGGCACATTGAGTAGTTCAGATTGTCGGTTTTACCAGCAAAGGACCACCGGCGAGTACAGTTTATTGTCTGTATTTTGATATTGATCTTTACTATATTTTATTGATTAGTCATTGGTTATGTGATATTTTTATACTCTATTATAAATTATTGAGTCGGGAATGAGAAGTACCAAGGATGTGTGATCAGACCGTAGACCTTGTAGATCTCGTAGACATTGTAGATCTTGTAGACCTTGTTTACTTTCATGTAGTAGATCTTGTAGACCTTGTTTACTTTCATGCAGTAGATCTTGTAGACCTTGTTTACTTTCATGCAGTAGATCTTGTAGACCTTGTTTACTTTCATGCAGTAGATCTTGTAGACCTTGTTTACTTTATGCAGTAGATCTCGTAGACCTTGTTTACTTTATGCAGTAGATCTCGTAGACCTTGTTTACTTTATGCAGTAGATCTCGTAGACCGTGCGGTGTAGTACCCCAGACCGATCACATATCAAAGGTACTTCTAACGGTGGAAAGTATATTGGTCTATTTTTACTATTGATTTTCTCACGGCTTTACTGTTATTTTCAAAACTCATGATTAATGCCTAACCTTTGTCTTATAGTCATTTTCTTTATTTGAAATTGCATTCAGTGAATTGTGCTTATTCCATTCCTGACTGGAAACCAACATTTTCAGGTTAGCCGTGGATTCACTTAGCTTGGGAAGTGACGGGGGATACTTGCAGACAAAAGCCTAGAGACTAGCTAGATAGTTGAGTTGTAGTCATACCTTTATTTGTACAAGTTTATATTCTTCTACAAATGTAAAACTTGTAATCTTTGTAAGTTAAATTAATTATGTGAATGAGCATTGTTTGTGATTTTGATCTTCATGGCCGTGACAGCGTTCTACCGCCGACACTGCGGCGTAGGCTGGCTTGGACACGTCTCGTATCCGTTTAAAAAAAAATGGGTGCGGGTCGTAACAAGTTTTTGTGGTGGCCCATGCAGGTCTGTCTTCACAAATCTTGTAAACTCGTGATAGTACTTAAGTTAGCCGTACTATTGCGAGCCTGCGACTAGAAATGCTCATTCACGAATTATAAATTAATTTAATTTACGAGAATGACTAGGACTAGGAGTCCCTTATACAAATTTACCGATGGATAGTCTAGGCCATGCAATGTAGATAAGGAGTTATTAATGTTGATTGTTGTCAGATCCCCATAGGTACACTATTACCTCTCGATATGACGACACGATCCAAAGTGGATAGATTATTCACTTGGTGAGACAGGATTTCATATAATTTATGATCTAATCTTGATGAATTGGGCAGATCCTTCTCTTTGCCTCTTAGATATCATCCTCATATCTTAGTCGAACTGTCTATTTAGTTTCCATTTGCCCTAGAAATTAATATTTTGTATAAATTTGGATTATTGTTATCCTCATACAGACCTCGAGTTAGTTTCGATTCAAGTTCTTCCTCAACGGCTTGAATACACATGGAATAGTTAGAATGTTTGTATTTCATTTGTCCTCAGTTATTTCTCCCTGTTTAATCCTTTATTTTAAGGGTTATGACTGATAATACTTACGCTATATTACATAGTCAACTTGTTGAATCTATAGAAGCCCATGAAGATTTACAGATATAGTTAAAGAATATTAGTTAACTCACAATGGCAGGACAGCAGCGCACTGCCGCCATTTATTTGAATTTTAGAGACTATGGATTCACTACAGCCAGCAGCGCACTGGCGAGGCACGACCCATAGAGTTGGAATTTGTTTAAGAAATATAGGTTATAGAATGTTATTAAGACTATGGCTAGTGGTCCTCTTTGACCATAGTCACACTGGTGTCAATATAAAGTAGAGTATCGGGTAGCATGTCACATCTGAATCACGAAACCAAGGGTTTACCACAGTCCGATTTTACGGGCGAGGCGTAGTCCTCGGTGAAATGATTCAGACACGATTACAAGTTAAGGATACTATAGAGGATAGGACAGTGCCCTGTGTGTACCATAAGATCTGAAGCCAATATTGGTGAAAGTATGTGAGTTGGATAACACGTCACCCGATCTAGCATTCCGTGGTCCTTGTGACCTATTGACGAGGATATCGACTGACACTAATAGGTTTACCTAGAATATAGAATTTAGAATATCCATAGCCCATTAGTCGACCAAGTCCTTGTGGATCAGAAGATAGTAGGAAGACTGTATAAGCAAGAACACCAGGTGAAGTTTGATTCCCTCAAAACTCGTACTATATGTGCCTTCTTTCAAAAATCTTGTATACCGAAAATTTGACTATCTTGACCAATGTTGCTATCACAGCCTAGTTTTGCAAGCTCACTCTGTTCTCGGGCTTGATTCAAGGCATATGTTTAGTGGACGCCTGCTAACTTATTGTCTAATCAGAATCAGTGTATTATGGTCTGATCAACCATGATGCATTTGGTTCGCTCTTCGTTTAATTACACTACGTGGATTGAGATGTAGAGGTATCTAGGATCTCGTCCGCGACTGCTTTGACAATTTCTCTTGAAATTATACATTCGCCTTTGAATCACGAAATTGTATTTAGTGACATCTCCCTTGACTCTTTATTGTTTTTGTCTTTTTTCGATTTGGAAAGACGAAAGCTCGTGACGGTGGAGAGATACAGAGCATCCACATGGCTATATTAGTTGTATACACAAGTGTAACCACCAGCGGCCAGCCACGAGATTGAGTTACTCGTTCTCCCCTCGACCCTCAAACTACTATTGAGACCTTCTAACCATTAGAATTTGAGAATGATTAGGGTTTTATCCTTAGTCGAAATGCCTACCTAGGAGACTACCTATTCTTTAGAGACTAAAGGTTGCGAGTCTCTAATTAATTGCCGGAAGCTTACCTTAACTAGCAACCCTTAAGCCTTGAACCAACCCTTCCTCGACCGAAGCCACAGTTAGACATGAGATGAGTGGACAATAGAGTAATCATTTACAGTGACACTTATCCCGAGATTTGGTTTCCAACAAATATTACTCTAGCTATATAAATTTTGACATTAAGACCTAACTAGTGTTGGAACACCACAGTCACTAGTTTAGCTAATACCATAGATTAAATACCCTGTCAGATTGAGATATACGAGTTGGCAACAACAACGCATGATCACTACAGCCAATACCACTAGAACCCTTATGACAATAGTCTGACAGGTTTGACACAACTAGAGATTCACGACTCAGTTGTGAGAAATCTCTTCATAGGACATGCCTTGGAGCTGGTTACCCCGTCGATAACACTTGTACACTATGGATGGGTATGTTCCTCTATGTTATCGACCATGTGTTATTATACACCCTCGTTTCTTATTTATTGAGGAATGATCATTGACTTGACTTATATCTACCATATTTCATTACGCTGTGCCTTATTCTTCAATTACAAGAGTCGAGGTACAATATTCGGACATTGGAATTTTTCTAACCCCTTATTCCTAAAATCATATCCTAGCTTCTAAGGTGGGTAGACTGTAAGCCTTCTAACTTTTAGGATATACCAGGATTACCGATTGATCATGATGATTTCCATTAAGATGATAATTAGTGTCTTATGGACTCCCACTTTCCATCAAGATCTTTTGTGTCTCCGACCGTGTCATTAATAATTGGAGCACGAGAAAACCTGTTACCTTCCAACAAATTTCATATGTAAGATCTAGACGAGTCCACCTTCATCTTGGTATATCATGTCCCACTCAAACACGTCCCCTGGTACTCTATTTTTAGGGTACGACTTTCAGGTAAAAAGGACTAGTTATAACCCTTACCATAATACCGGTATGCTTTTCGACTTTCACTAGAGTTTCAACTCTGACTCAATTTATCCGACCCAATATATGGTTGTGATCGACTGGAAGCTCACTACGCACATGTGCCATTTAATTGTGTCTTCTCGTGCTACTTAAACACAAAAGTCACCGAAGGAGCATTTTGGACTTTAGGATTTAGCTAACCAACTTGACTGACAACTAGCTCAATCGCTTGGGTGAAAACCTATTCTAGGTTACTCTAGCTAGTAGAAACAGTTTTATCGTTGGAATCTTGACCAGTTCATATAGATTGAAATTCAAGGTTCATCCAACCAACGAGTGATTACCCTTGCTTGTGTGTTTAAAAAACCACGAAAGGAGCATAAATCTTGATTTCTCGAATTTCGTTTCAGTACGGAACCTTGTTTAGAATTTCGAGAGCATGACTTCTGTATTGCATGGATTGCAGGCTCCTATATGAAACGAAGGGTCCTTCGATGTAGCAAGTGACTGGACTAGAGTAGCCCAATCTAGCGAATAAAACTAATATATACCCTTTCTATCTGTATTATTGTATATCCTCTACCGCTCTTGAGACTTCATAATTGCTTTCGATTTTTCCTTCCCTATCTTTCCGTCCTTCCTTTTGTAGAGTGACGGATGGTCATGCTTATTAGAATTTAGCAATATTTCTTAGCTACCTGGATAAATTTGTTGTATGTTAGATTTTGGTGGTTTGATAGAAAGGAGAGAATTATAGTAGCCATAAGCAGTAGATATCTATTGATAGCAATTTTAGCAAGAAGTTGGATGATTTTAAAAAGTTTTGATGACATGAGATTTGAAAGAGTAGTGTGACCAAGGTGGGTAGAAGTTCTCGAAGTTTCGTAGTTACAAAATGGCTAGGAGGAGAATATAAACTGTTTTTGAGAAATTAAAATTTGAGGAGATTAAAGTAATGGTAGATTTCCTTTTTGGATTCAAGGAATAGTTACAAAATAGAATTTCGAGGACGAAATTATTTTAAGGTGGGTAGATTTGTAGCTCCCCTTCCCGGAAATTTTAAATATTTATTATTATTATTATTTTAACTAAATAGTGATTATTAGATTTTATAAATAATTATTTAGGTTATTAGTACGGTAGATGATTTTTAGCCATGATGGAGTTTTGGAGTACAATGCGACTAGGAATCGTGGCACGGATAGTGCCATGGCGTACTTTGACTAGTGTATTAGCCCTAGTAGGGAAGGCCGAGCCATAACGACGTCATAACTAGGAAAACCAGGCCAAGTTGCGACTTAACCCGCACCGAAGAGTTATTTATTATTTAAATAATATTATTGAGTTTAGGAGTCCGGTTGTACCGAACCTGTCAGATTTGACCCAAGTCAAATCCAAGCCGTGTAGTCATGTAGTGGGACCAAATACGGCCTCGTAGACATGTTTGGTAAATGCAAATATTTTGTATATATTTTAGGATTTGGCAATTATTTTCTTGATATTTATTATATGTAAATTATAGGCATTATTGATATTAGATAGCATTTTAGGATATTTATACGATAGTTCTGGGGCCCAGTAATGGGAATATGTGATATGTCCATCCAGGAGCTATTATTGAATTATTTTAATTAACAGTGGAATTATTATTATTGTCAATATTGTTATTGTGGTTATTTGTAAATTATTTATTATTATTAGTTATTATTTATCAAAAGAAGTATGTGTATTTATATAAATATATTTATGTATATAAATATGTATTATATAAATGCGTGTAGGTATATATAAGAATATATTATGTATGCGTGTGTATAAATATATAAATATGTGAGTGTGTGTCTGTAAATATAAATATATCTACTATATGTGCGTATGGGTATATATACTTGTATATGTGAATATATGATAAATATATATAAGTGTATTTGTATATAGATAGATATAGATATAGAAATGTGTATATGTAAATATATACGTATATGTAAATATACATAAATATTTATAGTGTATGTGTATACATATACATATGTACTTAGATATATATACATGTATAGATATATATGTATAGTATTATTAAATAATAAATAGAGAGTAGAATAAGGTATAAAAGAAAAAGAAAAAGAAAGAGAGGAAAACAGTTGAGACTCGGCCAGTGGGCCGAGCCCAGTGCTGACCGAGCACAGGAGAACCCCCACCCCCCCTTTTTAAGTTCTGTTAACAGAACTATTTTTCCATATATGAAAACCGACGAGAGTTCGGGAGGGTTGTGTAAACCCTAACGCAAACTCCAACCCTAAGTGAAATCCCAGAGCGCCGACCACCCTGGCGACCCTCCCCTGGGTGTGCGCGCCACCCTGGGCGCTGCCGTGCACAGCCGAGGACGCCGGCCGCGCGCGCGAGGAACATGCAAATGACAGCAACAACGTGGGTGTCAGGTACGATTTCGTCGCCTTATTTCTTCGCGTTCAATCAACGGTTTTCGACTTCGTAAAATCCTATGAAGAGCCAATATAACCCTCTTCCCAAAACCATAATTAGTTTACGACGAGGAGTAATATACTGGTAGAGAAATCGAACCAAAGTTCGAGGAAAATCATGTTCTAAAACAGAACATGAAACAGTCCAGGAGCCTACATTGGCGGATCGATTTCGATCGATCTAGTAAACTTTTAGAAATTCTATTTGAACAGACTTTTAGACAACATGTAGGGCTCCGCAACCCAATTTGTAGAAGTCGATTTCATCGACTACGCGCCGAGAAATCGGACCCCAAAGTTAGAGAAAAACCTGTTTTGAAAACTATAAAAATTGCTCCACACGACGTGCGTCACGCCAATCCGGACCACGTGGTCGCGTACCAAAAGGATCAAAAGCTGTGTAACGGTTTTGTGGTCGTGTGGGCTTTGGCGGAATTCAAATTGGTCGCGTGTGCGCGACGAATTTGATGCGTATCCGTCGAAATTCACCGCATCGTGCACGTTGCAAATTTCTCAATTACTTTGTGCACGCTCGTCAGATCGAGACGAAACTTGCGCCAACAGGACCGTATCATTTTTTTGGTCCTGTATGCCAAGTTTGGTCCGATTCTGAGACAGTTGGTAAAATTGCCGTTTTGCGGGCCCTACGGTCCGACTCAACGGACGATTTTGTGCACGGTCCGTCGGAATCCAACTCTGGACATACGGTTGGGTTCGTATCGGAAAACTGAATCCGTAGACATATAGTTTGACGACTTTAGAGATCGTTGACCCTGGCACGCTTTTCGGTGCAAAGCGGGTCCAACGGCGGACATCGTTTTTGCCCGAAATTACCGTTTTGCCCTTGTGTCCAGAATTGGACATAAGAACAGGAAATCCTAGCTAATTGGACTATTATGAGATCATTGGTATTGTTTATTTCAGCTTCCGGGGACTGTTGTACGGGTTTTTACTATAGTGGTACATTAAGTAGTTCAGATTGTCGGTTTCACCAGCAAAGGACCACAGGCGAGTACAGTTTATTGTCTGCATTTCGATATTGATCTTTACTATATTTCATTGATTAGTCATTGGTTATGTGATATTTTTATACTCTATTATAAATTATTGAGTCGGGAATGAGAAGTACCAAGGATGTGTGATCAGACCGTAGACCTTGTAGATCTCGTAGACATTGTAGATCTTGTAGACCTTGTTTACTTTCATGCAGTAGATCTTGTAGACCTTGTTTACTTTCATGCAGTAGATCTTGTAGACCTTGTTTACTTTCATGCAGTAGATCTTGTAGACCTTGTTTACTTTCATGCAGTAGATCTTGTAGACCTTGTTTACTTTATGCAGTAGATCTCGTAGACCTTGTTTACTTTATGCAGTAGATCTCGTAGACCGTGCGGTGTAGTACCCCAGACCGATCACATATCAAAGGTACTTCTAACGGTGGAAAGTATATTGGTCTATTTTTACTATTGATTTTCTCACGGCTTTACTGTTATTTTCAAAACTCATGATTGATGCCTAACCTTTGTCTTATAGTCATTTTCTTTATTTGAAATTGCATTCAGTGAATTGTGCTCGTTCCATTCCTGACTGGAAACCAACATTTTCAGGTTAGCCGTGGATTCACTTAGCTTGGGAAGTGACGGGGGATACTTGCAGACAAAAGCCTAGAGACTAGCTAGATAGTTGAGTTGTAGTCATACCTTTATTTGTACAAGTTTATATTCTTCTACAAATGTAAAACTTGTAATCTTTGTAAGTTAAATTAATTATGTGAATGAGCATTGTTTGTGATTTTGATCTTCATGGCCGTGACAGCGTTCTACCGCTGACACTGCGGCGTAGGCTGGCTTGGACACGTCTCGTATCCGTTTAAAAAAAAATGGGTGCGGGTCGTGACATTGGTTTAGGCGAGTGGGTTGGATTCTGCTCGCCAGTACATAGATGATGTGCTGACCCACATTTTGTGGACAGGTGCTCGTGCTTGGGATACTCTACACACGAAGATTGGCTTGATTGGTCCCGTGGCATCGAAGATTTGTTGGGCATACAGAAGCTTTCCTTGTTCAAGATGATGTCTTCTGTTTATAAAGGGCATAATGTATGGAACATTGTAATTAGTTGCACCAGTGAGTTGTAAGCCAAGTTGGTATATTGAGTTGTAATCCAATGTATCCAAGTATCAAATGTAAGCTTTATAGCATTGTTCAGTTGGCTTTCAATATAAAGTGAGATTTGTTGTAAGCATTGTACTTCAATACAAGTCTTGTACTCTTCTTCAATTATCAATAAAAAGAATAAAGTTCTATATATCTCTATGTGACTTCAAGTTATCCTTTTATCTCCGCTGCTATAAAGAAGTGATGTACTTCTATTCAATAAGAAAGATTGTCCTCATTAACATTAATTTGTCTGCTTCTGCCGCTGTGATGTGTTCCTATTTGAAGATTATCACTTATATACCATCTTTGTCTTGTACAAGTACAATACCAGACTTATACGGCATCACGCCCAAGCGAGGACGATAATTCCAAGAGATAAAATATGTGATTAAATGACTCTACGAATCGGGGCGTGACAAATTGGTATCAGAGCCAGGTTTTACGTCCTTGGTCTCTTCTTGATTCATTTCAAATCAAAGTTGCATCGACGATTAACCAAAGTTGCTTCCGCGATCACTCAACGTTGCTTCCGAGATTAAATCAAAGATGGATTCCGCGATTATGTTGTCGTTGTTCTGCAATCATCCTATGTTATTTGTGCTTAAAAGTTCGTTGACCCTCTTGGCTGCTCACTGGATGTTCCATACAATAAGTCTATATACATTGTGATACCCCTGAATGAATGATTGTTGTTGGTTTGGACACAAATAACCCAACAATGACTCGATGCCATAGTATGCTTGTAACACCCAGTTTTCCAGATGAGGATAATTTTAAATTTTTTATTTAATTTATTTAATTATGGTATTTAAAATTTTAATATGATTTTTGGTGATTTTTTAATAATTTTTAAAACTATTTAATTCATGACTTATGATTTTTGGTGTTGTGCTAGTGAACAGTAGAGACTGCCTACCCTAGAGCCTAGCCATGTGATTAGGGTATTTTTGACATTTTTAGGGTTATTGGGATTTATTATAATTTATTTGAATTTATGGGAATTTTTAGAATTTATTTTGGAATTGTTTGAACGAGGGTTGACTAGGTTGACTTTGACTAGCAATGACCTTGGTAGGCTAACCTAGAAGCTAACCCTAGTTGTGTTTGGACTTGGTTAGGTCATGTAACCCTAGTTAGACTAGAGTTGACCCATGGTATGGTTATTTGACTTAAGTTAGATTCAAGTCATAAGCCATGACTTGTGATTAAAACTTAAATCAATAACTAGCCCTAAAGCCCATAGGCCCACACCATGTAGCCAAACCCTAACCCTACTCAGCCCATGGCAGCCAACTTAGGGTTTCCCACCCTATTTAATGGCTCTTCCATTTGTTCTTGCCTCTTTTATTAATTCCTCCAAGTTTTTGAAGAAAGAGGTAAGAGCCATCTTCCCCAATCCATAACTTTCCCATTTTAACTCCTTTTTGGCTCAAACCACTTGCATTAGATTCTAATTGTCTTCCTCTTGCTGTTCATGGAGAGTATTCTCAGGCTTGGGGCAATTTGGAGAGTTTGTCTAACAAGGAGAAACCCCCATTTTGGAGCTTTTTATTGGAATTTCAACATATAGGTAACTTCCTATTCCTTTCAAAGAATTTTATTTTCTTTACATGATTAGGAAGCCCTAGGTGCCCTCTCTCTGTTGGTATAGGCATTGTTAGGGTTCGTGTCCAATACGTGTCCGTATCGGACATGTATCATGAATAGTGTGCATGTGTTTGATGAAATGTCCGTGAGGAATTTATTTCTAATTTTTGTGGAACCAATTGCATGGATCGACAGATCTATATGTGTACATCATGTTTCATATGGACTGAACACAAATTCGAGTCGTGTTCGTGTCCAAAACGGACACGAATACGCCCGCAGCAGCCTTCGGGCAGTGCCCTGCTGCTCGGGGGGCTTTCCTCCTTGCACGCGCCACGTGGCGGGATGCCACTTGGCATGGAGGTGGGGGCACACACTGACGTACCACCCCTCGAGTTTGACATGGCCTTGTGTCGTGTCGGGGGAGCACGGACACGTGCACCAATGCTACACTGTGCGTGCACAGTCAGAATAGCGGTTATGATACGCTGTTCGTGTCCCCCACAGACACGTCGGGGATACTGTACAGTCACCCCACGACCTACCCCTACCCCTGGCGAACACGTGGACACAAGCACGTGGCCAATGGCACACCGTGTCATGTCCACGAGCTTATGTTCTGCCTGCACGACGCAGTCACTGTGTCTGTACGTTTTTGTGTGTTTACATTGATTGGACACGTCGTGTCCCACTTTGGGGACACGACACACACTGTGAGGCATGTGCACATGTAGCCAATAGTTTACTAACTATTAGTTTCGAATTGTTGTTTGAATTTCGGATTTGGTTTGGGTTTTTCCCCAATTGCTGATACATATTTCTCTGTTTGTAAATTTTTGAGAATTCGAATTTGATGTTACTGATTTCTAAATGATCCTTGCAAAGTTAAATTAATCTTCATGTATCTAGGTTTTAGTCTCATGTTAGGGTTCTCATGATTGGTGTTAATCATTAGTTCGAATCACCTAGAACTATCAAAACTGGAATATCTCACTATTAGCTATGAACTGTCAATTCCTTATTATTCCTATCACAACAACTGAGTTTCACACCCTTCCTGTTAGTAGCACTACTAAACCACTGATATGCACACTGCCTTCTCACATTGATTTCCATGATCACACACCCATTCACTGTTGGATTCTGAGATTGAAAACTGAACTTTGTTTTAACCTGAGATTTACTGTATAACTGTAAATGAATGATTGTTTGTTTCAGTCCATGATACTTCTTAAACCTGAGTTATTTTCCAGTTTTCCCTTTCCTTTTTGCCTTGTATGTTGATACACACACACACACACACACACACACACACACACACACATTCATGACATGTACACACCCTCTAGCCTTCACTAACACACTATGAGCTGATTTCCATTCCTTAATAACCTGGAACCCTGTCCTTGCACTGAGTTTCCAGATTTCTGAAACCTGAGATCATATTACACTGTTAGCACATTGTTTCAGTCCATCACACTTGACACCACTGTTCCATTGATACACATGTACACACATGAGAAACTTTCCTATACACTGTTCAGCTCACCTATGACATATCACACTCTCATGTGTAACACACTCTTGTCACTTCACACACACACACCTGTGTAAATTCCTCACACCATCACACTCACTCCCATTGCAATTACCCACACACAGGCACTCATTAACTCACACTCTCAAACCCACATGTTATACAAACACACATCTGTCATTTTCCTTCACTAATTTCTGAACACTGAAACCTGTAACCCCTTGCCACACCCTTTTCCTTCATGTTCCTGTCATATTGAACCTGAGACACCCTCACATTTCAATCCTATATTAACCCTTCATTCAGTCATAAACATAGCCCTATAAGGCAGTCCTAAACCAGGCCCCAAAGCAGCCATTTAGCTGTCCCTTAACAGCAGCAATTTTACCCCATTCCTGCCCCTTAGCAAGCCAAGATGGCTGCCCTGTATAAGCCTATATGGCTGCCAAATTCTAGTCCCATTTACACCCATTGACAGCCTCTTAACCCTCACCCTCTCATGACACACACAACTGAGATCCCTATCATGTACACACACATCCTGAATTCCTGATTTCACTCACTCATTTATACACATACATATAGGTAATTGACACCCTACTATTTCCTTAACCCTCAACACATACACCACTGCCTTCACTCAATACCTGAGAACTCCCTATTTTTCCAGATTTTCCCACACTCTCTTGACATTCATATCACTTTAAAACCCACACACATGTATACCCTTAACCCCTCAAATGTTGACTAAACCCCCATTGCATTCATGTACACACACACATGCCTCCCCTCATGTACACACACACATACCACCTATGTTAGCACACACACACACACACACAAGCATGATCTTTCCCCTATCCTTTATATGTGTATATATATATATATATATGTATATATATATAATATATATATATATATATATTTATATATATATATATATATATATATATGTGTGTATATATATATATATATATATATATATATATATATGTATATATATATATATATATATATATATATATATATATATATATATATATATATATATATATATATATATTTATATATATATAAATATAAATATAAATATATATATATATATATATATATATATATATATATATATATATATATATATATATATATATATATATATATATATATATATATATATATAATATACCAATGTGGAATATGTGATATAATATAAATATTGCTTTTGCATTTATAGATAGTATGTATATAGACATATATGAATTGGTATGTAAATATGGTACTTGGTATATGTGTTGCCTAATGTATGAATTTGGCTCATGGCCTGTGTAGTGTAGCCTATGGTATCCTGGTGTAGCCTTGTGTATGTGAAATATGCACATGAGTTGGGTTATGTGAACCTATGTTACTTGAATGGTGTGTGTTTGCTCTGTGACTTGGGAATCATGTTTGATTGGCTAGTATAGGCTTGGTTAGGCCTAGTGAGACTTATTAGACTTGTTTGAGTCAGTCTTGACCTAGTTGACCTAGTTTAACTAGTGTAGTTGACCAGAGTTGACCAAGAGTTGACTTTAGTCTAGTTCGACCTAGACAGCATGCAGATGCATAGTAGATTACATTTATCATCTCCTGTATACATCTTGACTTGTGTTGCTCTAACTAGGAGTCAGGTACCTCATCTCGGACAGTACATTTACTTCAGACATTCAGATACGAGGCGAGTACATTCTCTGATCATTTCATATCCTGCTTAGAATTATTTTCTGCATTAAATTACTTTACTTGATACTGTCACGTTGGTCACACGGATTAGTACTATATGGATCCCTTCTTGAGATGTTATCCCTTCAGGGAGCATCGGGTACTCTATGTTCTGTGCGTTTCACTTACATGGCGTATCATATGCTTCTTTGGTTCTTTGATCACTTGTGACATATACCCATATGATCACAGAGTCTTCTCTGAATCCTTATCCCATTTATTGGGTCTATCAGAATCTCCATCTATGGGACTACTATGTATCACCCTTCGGGGGCTTATCACCTTTCGGAGGCTTATCACCCTTTGGGGGCATATCACCTTTTGGGAGCTTATCACCTTTCAGAGGCTTACCACCCTTCGGGGGATGTTACATAGAATCATAACATAACCTGTTTGGATCCTTGTGTATTAATTGGGGGTACGGGAGAGTGTAAATAGCCATGTGAACAATTCCAAAGTAGAATAGCCATGTACGCCTCTTTAGTATAGCCATGTACAAATCAAGCCATTCACATGTCGACTTTGTGCTCTAAATTACTAGTCACTGGTAGATATCTACTTATAATAGATATTTCTATTACAGTTCTCTCTGTTTACATACTGCATTTCCTTCAGTATCTATATCTTACTTTACTGCATGATTATATTTTCTAACCTGCTATGAACTGTTGAGATGTATTGTGCTCGCTCCCGTCCTGACTGGACCTGTTGAAAATTTTACAGAGGATGATGAGGAACCCTGCACCCCTTACTTTGGAGCTTGCCTAGATGACACTCGCGACCTGGACCCCTGGGGAGGTTCAGGCAGCTGTTGAGGACGATACCTTGCTTAGCAAAGATAGCTTAGACTGTTTGTCACCCCCAGTTTTCAAATTAGGGGTATTTTTGTCATTTTTCAAGTTATATAATTTTTAGGAATTTTTATTTATTTTATGTGATTTTTTTGGGATTTATTTGGGTCGGTTTGGATTTTATCCAATTCGGACTCAAATTGGAGACCCGGGTAGCCTGGACCCTAGTGGGACCCCCATACTAGCTGGGCTTAGCCCACATACCATCATAATTAGGCTAGAAATCATAAACCCTATTTCCATGGCTTAATTAGTCATTTTAGAGCTTAATTAGTTGATTAGAATTCGACCGAATCGAACCGAACCAAACCCGAACCAACCTAAACCAAGTCTATTGGGTTTGGGGGCTTAATGGGCCTCACCCAAACCCAATAACCCCTTCACCACAGCCGGCCATGAGTAGAGCCCCCCCCTTTACTTCTCCACAAAGTAAACATCTCTCTCTCTCTTTCAAAATCTTTTCTTTCTTCCAAGCTCTCTCTCTCTCCAAGAAACCTACCTAGGTATGATTTTAATTCCTCATTTATTACTCTATTTCATTTAATGTCTTTACAATAGTTAGAGAGGATGAGATTCTCCACCTTTTGCCCATAAATTTTGTAGGATTTCCTAGAATTTAGGTTGAGGGTTAATTAGGAGTTTAATATATATATTAGTATAAATATGTATGTATGTATATATATACGTGTATGTATTTGAATATAAGTATTGGTATTTATATGTATGTAGAGGTGGTGGTTGTGTGTGAGAGTGGTAGAGAGGGTGTGATGGTGGTATTGGGAGTGTATGTGTTGAGAGTGTGTATATATATGTGTGTGTGTGTCTGTATATATATATATATATATATATATATATATATATATATATATATATATATATATATATATATATATATATATATACATAAAAAAAAAATCTATATATATACATATAGATATTTGTGTGTGTACGTAGATGAGAATGAGAATAAGGAGGAGAAGGAGAATGAGGAGAATGAGAAGGAGAATGAGGAGAATGAGGAGGAGAACGAGAAGGAGAATGAGGAGGAGAATGAGAAGGAGAATGAGGAGAATGAGGAGGAGAATGAGAATGAGGAGGAGAATGAAGAGGAGAATGAGAATGAGAATGAGGAGGAGAATGAGGAGGAGAATGAGAATGAGGAGGAGAATGAGAATGAGGAGAATGAGAAGGAGAATGAGAATGAGGAGGAGAATGAGAAGGAGAATGAGGAGGAGAATGAGAAGGAGAATGAGGAGAATGAGGAGGAGAATGAGAATGAGGAGGAGAATGAGGAGGAGAATGAGAAGGAGAATAAGGAGAATGAAGAGGAGAATGAGAATGAGGAGGAGAATGAGGAGGAGAATGAGAAGGAGAATGAGGAGAATGAGGAGGAGAATGAGAAGGAGAATGAGGAGAATGAGGAGGAGAATGAGGAGGAGAATGAGAATGAGGAGGAGAATGAATAGGAATAAGGAGAAGGAGAAGAATAGGAGTCCAAGATGGACTTGGATATAGGTTGTAGAGGTGGGTAATGATTAGAAATAGTCTTCTAGACCTAGTCTTGACCCCGGTTGACCACGGTTGACTTTTTTTAAACCAAAAGTCAACTATGGGTCAACACTTTACCCAATTTAGTCCCAAATTCCATTAAACTTGGGCAGTTGACCAAAAGTCAACTATTAGTCACCAGTGACCTAGGGTTGACCTAGGGTTGACCTAGAGTTGACCAGAGTTGACCCGTTGACCAAAAGTCAACGGTAAGCCAATTTTCGACCTAGTTTGATTCGGATTGATTTCCAATGTCCTCCCATGACCAAGTATGACCCAGCTAGACTTGTCTTGACCTAGTATGACTTTGTTAGGTCTAATATGACTTAGATTGACCCGTATAATCTAGTTTGACCTTGTTTGACCTAGATTGACTTAGTTTGACGTGTCTTGACCTATTTTGACTCAGTATGACTTAATTTTACTTCCAAACCATTATATTGATACAGTATTCCATCTATAGGTCCTCGAGGCACTGATCTTGGACTCAGTCGACTTATCTATCACAGTACAGGTGAGTACATTCTCTGATAATATTTCTGTTTTATGATATCGTCTTTGTTTCTAGTATTTAGTGCAGATTATCCTCGTTCTCTTGACACATTGTTCACACGGATTGATATTTGTCTGGATTCCGTCATAAGATGTTATTCCTCTTATATATGGTATACACTGGGCAAGTCTACATTATTTACTGTTCATTGTATAGATACGATTCCTGCGAAGGCTAGCTACCCTCTCAGAGAATATGTATCATGACGTGTCATGACTGGATCCACTATATTAGTCAGGGATGGGGGTGTTAGCATAGATATGTGATCAATACCCCACAGATATTATTGTATCATCATTGTATAGTGTTAATCATACACTCACGTATGATTAGCCAGGCCAAACATTGTATCAAGTTCTAAGCCGATCACATGTTGAAACTAATACTAAACTCACATAGATATAGTTCCAGATTCTTGTACATGATTTATACTGTTTTTTCCTGTTCTTACATTCAGATTACAGTCTTGATATGTCTTACCATGATTCATGTACACATTATTTATCTTATAGATTCTCTCTATTTACTGCTACATTTTCAATATCGTCTAACTAGAACTGTTATGGAGATTTGTGCTCGTTCCATCCTGACTGGATATGTTGACAAAATTTTACAGATTGTGGCGAGGAGGATTATCCTACCTACTACGGTCCGGTTGACGTAGTGGGCGTAGACTTGGAGACCTTGGTTCAGTAGGGCTTAGCTCCGCCCGACGAGCCTTTAGCTTAGTTTAGTTAGGTTAGACATTTTGGACTGGACCTTGTCTCCAGCTTGCTACTTGTTATTTTATTATATTCTGGGATTGTATTAGAGACTGGGACTTAGACTTGTATATTATTTGTGATGGACTTGACAGGTTATATTTTATCGTCTTGTTGTCTTTATCTTTCAGTCTTTACTTTACTATCGTAGAGTTGTGATTGAGTATTCATATATTATCATTGCTTGTCCTCCGTTCGGAGTTGACCATATTCTCGACAGGTTTTGATATTATATATAAACTGTTGTTAGAGTAGAAAATCTACAGCGTTCCACGTCGTTTTTACGGTGAGGGCTGGGCGTTGTCACGTACACGTACCCTTATAGCGGGTGCGGGTCGTGACACGTTTTAGTGGTGGCCCACGCAGGTCCTGAAGTCGCAATTAGTGCGATGTCGTAGTGGCGCTCGACTTAGAGTGCTATTACGAGCCTGCGGTACGTATCTAGGATAGGCTATAGGCTATAGGCTAAGAGTACTCAATCACAGTAGGATCTTTCCTTGCTTATCTTGCTTACCGTCTTTGATATTGATTCATGCATTCTTGCTGTCCTCCTTTGATATAATCTTTCTTGTGCCATATTGATATCTTCCTTTCAATCTGTCTCCAGGATAGTTATGACTCACTCTCCTGGCGAGGAGCACGGGGAGACGGAGAGGTCTGCCACCTCTAGCGGACAGGCTCCGGTCACTTCCCCTGCAGTCGGGACGTCAGTTGGGATTCTCGGGGGTACTCCTCCAGCGCTCTCGATGACTGTCCCTGGGGTCATTGCGGGTACTCTTCCTGCAATGCCCGGGGCTATGACGGGAGCAGTCGGGGGCGTTCTTTCTCCTGCTGCCCAGCGGATTCCTCCGCTAGTTGCAGATGTACTTCCACCTCCACCTCCTCTGCCTACAGATATGGGGCAGATGCTTACTTTCCTCCAGCAGATACTGGAGACTCAGAGAGCCCAGACCGAGGCTCAGCAGAGGCAGACTGACGCGATGCGTCAGGGCATGGAGGATGCCCATCAGTTGGCCCTTGCAGCCGTGGAGCAGAGGGCTCCTCATCCGGGGACGCGACCGAGGTACGGAGATATCCAGGACTTCAAGAAGCTCGGGCCCCGTGACTTTAGCATGACCGAGGGTGTGGTCTATGCAGATGATTGGCTCGAGGATATCGAGCGGCAGATGAGGGCCTGCCGCCTGGTAGACGACCTGAAGGTCGAGGCGGTAGGTTTGCAGTTGCTAGACATTGCGCGCACCTGGTTCAGAAATGAGCCAGCCCTAGCTGGAGAGGGCCATACTTGGGCAGAGTTCACGCTCCTCTTCAAGGAGAAGTTCTTTTCCCCCACGGACAAGATTGACCTGGTGCGACAGTTCCAGGATCTGCAGCAGGGCAGTCTATCGGTGGAGGAGTACGCAACGGAGTTCGGCCGTCTGAGCCGATACGCAGAGTACATGGTTCGAGACCCGGAGATCAGGGCGAGCCGGTTTATGGAGGGACTCGCTTGGGATATCAAGCACCTCATTCCCTCCTTCTATGAGTCATATGCCCAGATCTATGCGGAGGCCCGCAAGGTAGAGCGGGAGTGGGGCCTGAAGCCCAAGAGGGACCGTGATCTATTTTCGGGGACTACTAGCAGCACGGGGGCTGCTAAGCGTCCTCAACTCCAGCATCATTTTATTTTGCAACGCTCGCAGCAGATTCCTACTCCGATCAGGGCACCAGTTCAGCAGGTGCCCCGGCAGCAGCAACAGGGACCGACGCAGCAGGCACCTACTTGCCACTACTGCAAGAGGTCCGGACATCTCTGGGAGGTTTGCAGGAGACGTTTAGGATTGTGCCTATACTGTAGCACCGAGGGGCATCAGGCGAGGGATTGTCCTTCGAACCATCGCCGTGCAGCTCAGGGAGCACAGGGTAGGCCACCTATGGCACCGCATCACGCCCTCCACCAGCAGCGGGATATACCCCGCCAGGACAGGGCTTTTGCGATGACAGTTGAGGATCCTGCACGCATTGGACTAGGAGGTAGGGTCTTGCTCTTTCTTTTACCTGTTCTTTCCGTCCATTGATTGATGATTGCTTTCTTAGTACCTTTAGTTTGCATATGTGATGATCATGCTAGATAAATAGAACACCCCAATGAAGACTGCAACAATACAATATTGTAGAGATTTAAAACCATGCATGTGTTCTAACTTTCTAGATTACATGTTATATAACTTAGGATAAAATTTAGTAGACCTTGATTGTTGGGTGCTTGACCTAGAGAAGAGTACGACCATTTGAATTTCGAGGACACAATTTTTTTAAGGAGGGTAGATTTGTCACCCCCAGTTTTCAAATTAGGGGTATTTTTGTCATTTTTCAAGTTATATAATTTTTAGGAATTTTTATTTATTTTATGTGATTTTTTTGGGATTTATTTGGGTTGGTTTGGATTTTATCCAATTCGGACTCAAATTGGAGACCCGGGTAGCCTGGACCCTAGTGGGACCCCCATACTAGCTGGACTTAGCCCACATACCATCATAATTAGGCTAGAAACCATAAACCCTATTTCCATGGCTTAATTAGTCATTTTAGAGCTTAATTAGTTGATTAGAATTCGACCGAATCGAACCGAACCAAACCCGAACCAACCTAAACCAAGTCTATTGGGTTTGGGGGCTTAATGGGCCTCACCCAAACCCAATAACCCCTTCACCACAGCCGGCCATGAGTAGAGCCCCCCCTTTACTTCTCCACAAAGTAAACATCTCTCTCTCTCTTTCAAAATCTTTTCTTTCTTCCAAGCTCTCTCTCTCTCTCCAAGAAACCTACCTAGGTATGATTTTAATTCCTCATTTATTACTCTATTTCATTTAATGTCTTTACAATAGTTAGAGAGGATGAGATTCTCCACCTTTTGCCCATAAATTTTGTAGGATTTCCTAGAATTTAGGTTGAGGGTTAATTAGGAGTTTAATATATATATTAGTATATATATATGTATGTATGTATATATATACGTGTATGTATTTGAATATAAGTATTGGTATTTATATGTATGTAGAGGTGGTGGTTGTGTGTGAGAGTGGTAGAGAGGGTGTGATGGTGGTATTGGGAGTGTATGTGTTGAGAGTGTGTATATATATGTGTGTGTGTGTGTGTGTGTCTGTATATATATATATATATATATATATATATATATATATATATATATATATATATATATATATTATATATATATATATATATATATATATATATATATATATATATATATATATATATATAGATATTTGTGTGTGTACGTAGATGAGAATGAGAATGAGGAGGAGAATGAGGAGGAGAATGAGGAGAATGAGAAGGAGAATGAGGAGAATGAGGAGGAGAACGAGAAGGAGAATGAGGAGGAGAATGAGAAGGAGAATGAGGAGAATGAGGAGGAGAATGAGAATGAGGAGGAGAATGAGGAGGAGAATGAGAATGAGAATGAGAAGGAGAATGAGGAGGAGAATGAGAATGAGGAGGAGAATGAGGAGAAGAATGAGAAGGAGAATGAGGAGAATGAGGAGGAGAATGAGAATGAGGAGGAGAATGAGAATGAGGAGGAGAATGAGGAGGATAATGAGAAGGAGAATGAGGAGAATGAAGAGGAGAATGAGAATGAGGAGGAGAATGAGAAGGAGAATGAGGAGAATGAGGAGGAGAATGAGAAGGAGAATGAGAAGAATGAGGAGGAGAATGAGGAGGAGAATGAGAATGAGGAGGAGAATGAGAAGGAGAATGAATAGGAATAAGGAGAAGGAGAAGAATAGGAGTCCAAGATGGACTTGGATATAGGTTGTAGAGGTGGGTAATGATTAGAAATAGTCTTCTAGACCTAGTCTTGACCCCGGTTGACCACGGTTGACTTTTTTTAAACCAAAAGTCAACTATGGGTCAACACTTTACCCAATTTAGTCCCAAATTCCATTAAACTTGGACAGTTGACCAAAAGTCAACTATTAGTCACCAGTGACCTAGGGTTGACCTAGGGTTGACCTAGAGTTGACCAGAGTTGACCCGTTGACCAAAAGTCAACGGTAAGCCAATTTTCGACCTAGTTTGATTCGGATTGATTTCCAATGTCCTCCCATGACCAAGTATGACCCAGCTAGACTTGTCTTGACCTAGTATGACTTTGTTAGGTCTAATATGACTTAGATTGACCCGTATAATCTAGTTTGACCTTGTTTGACCTAGATTGACTTAGTTTGACGTGTCTTGACCTATTTTGACTCAGTATGACTTAATTTTACTTTCAAACCATTATATTGATACAATATTCCATCTATAGGTCCTCGAGGCACTGATCTTGGACTCAGTCGACTTATCTATCACAGTACAGGCGAGTACATTCTCTGATAATATTTCTGTTTTATGATATCGTCTTTGTTTCTAGTATTTAGTGCAGATTATCCTCGTTCTCTTGACACATTGTTCACACGGATTGATATTTGTCTGGATCCCGTCATAAGATGTTATTCCTCTTATATATGGTATACACTGGGCAAGTCTACATTGTTTATTGTTCATTGTATAGATACGATTCCTGCGAAGGCTAGCTACCCTCTCAGAGAATATGTATCATGACGTGTCATGACTGGATCCACTATATTAGTCAGGGATGGGGGTGTTAGCATAGATATGTGATCAATACCCCACAGATATTATTGTATCATTATTGTATAGTGTTAATCATACACTCACGTATGATTAGCCAGGCCAAACATTGTATCAAGTTCTAAGCCGATCACATGTTGAAACTAATACTAAACTCACATAGATATAGTTCCAGATTCTTGTACATGATTTATACTGTTTTTCCCTGTTCTTACATTCAGATTATAGTCTTGATATGTCTTACCATGATTCATGTACACATTATTTATCTCATAGATTCTCTCTATTTACTGCTACATTTTCAATATCGTCTAACTAGAACTGTTATGGAGATTTGTGCTCGTTCCATCCTGACTGGATATGTTGACAAAATTTTACAGATTGTGGCGAGGAGGATTGTCCTACCTACTACGGTCCGGTTGACGTAGTGGGCGTAGACTTGGAGACCTTGGTTCAGCAGGGCTTAGCTCCGCCCGACGAGCCTTTAGCTTAGTTTAGTTAGGTTAGACATTTTGGACTGGACCTTGTCTCCAGCTTGCTACTTGTTATTTTATTATATTCTGGGATTGTATTAGAGACTGGGACTTAGACTTGTATATTATTTGTGATGGACTTGACAGGTTATATTTTATCGTCTTGTTGTCTTTATCTTTCAGTTTTTACTTTACTATCTTAGAGTTGTGATTGAGTATTCATATATTATCATTGCTTGTCCTCCGTTCGGAGTTGACCATATTCTCGACAGGTTTTGATATTATATATAAACTGTTGTTAGAGTAGAAAATCTACAGCGTTCCACGCCGTTTTTACGGTGAGGGCTGGGCGTTGTCACGTACACGTGCCCTTATAGCGGGTGCGGGTTGTGACACGTTTTAGTGGTAGCCCACGCAGGTCCTGAAGTCGCAATTAGTGCGATGTCGTAGTGGCGCTCGACTTAGAGTGCTATTACGAGCCTGCGGTACGTATCTAGGATAGGCTATAGGCTAAGAGTACTCAATCACAGTAGGATCTTTCCTTGCTTATCTTGCTTATCGTCTTTGATATTGATTCATGCATTCTTGCTGTCCTCCTTTGATATAATCTTTCTTGTGCCATATTGATATCTTCCTTTCAATCTGTCTCCAGGATAGTTATGACTCACTCTCCTGGCGAGGAGCACGGGGAGACGGAGAGGTCTGCCACCTCTGGCGGACAGGCTCCGGTCACTTTCCCTGCAGTCGGGACGTCAGTTGGGATTCTCGGGGGTACTGCCTCTTCTGCCTCAGAACGAGATATTTGTTGACCCTTTCCATAGGATATCATTGAGACTATCTGTGGGTACTGGGTAGTACCGAGACTTAGCTGGGAGTCATGTATTATTGCTAGATGACTCAAGTGTCCCCTGACGGTGAAGTTATGTTGGGTAGAGAGATTGTCTGAAATTGTAACGGGTGGCTTGATTAGAAATTGTTTAGTCGAGTGATGACTCAGACTAGTACGACAGCTAGTATGCTATGGGTAAATGGATTTGGCTAGAGAATGTTGTGGCTTAGAACATCTGAATGTTGACTTCGATTGGTTGGATGTAAATCAAATGTGGCTAATACAAAGTTGGTTGCATAGCTGGGAGTAGTCAAGCCCCTGTGGATCTTCATCCTGGAGACGGAGTCAGCCTCCCGGACATAGCTGGGAGTAGTCAAGCCCCTGTGGATCTTCAACCCGAAGACGAAGACGTCCTCCAGAACATAGCTGGGGGTAGCCAAGACGAAGCTCCGGAGGAAGCTCCTCTTTAAGAGAGCGAGGCTGAAAGCGAAGCTTCAACCAATCCCACCACTTCCATTCATGTCATGACAGTATACATGACAGGAGCTGGTGATACGGAGTCAGATGCGCCTCCAACAGATCTCGTTCAGCGCATGGATACCCTGGAGGGAGGACTCAAAACCCTCTCTGTCTCCATGCAAACATTGACTCAAGCAGTGTTCGAGATACGGTCAGCCTTGGCCAGAGCACCTTCCACTAATCCTGACCCAGGGGTCAACGGAGAGTCAAGTGTGCCCCTCCAACGGGCATCCTTGAATACCGATTGCCGCGAAGCACCGCGTGTGTCGGAACCTTCAAATGTACAGCTGCAAACTGTACCACCTTCTCCAACTCCCACCTCTACGGAAGACGTGGTAGAAATGATTAGGGACTTGCGTGAGCGCTTTGAGTCCAAGAACAGACAGGAGGAGCGCCAGAAGATGGGGATCCCACAACCTACCCCCTCGAATGGAACAAAGTGGTTTATCCTCCCAAATATAAACCACAAACATTGACACCATACGACGGGAAGGACTCTCCATGCCGTTATCTGACGTACTTCCAGTCTCAAACGGGACATCTCCCGAAGGAAGATGTGCTACTCACTAGCCTGTTTGTTGGGGCACTGAAAGGAGTGGCTTATGACTGGTACTGCAGTCTCCCTGACAACTCCATATCTTCCTTCGACGACTTAACACGTCTCTTCCTCGATCGTTTCTACGACGAAGGGAAAGACATGACAATGGCGTCCCTAATAGAGGTACGTCAGAAGGAGAAGGCGACAGTTCGAGCATTCATTGAACGTTTTCGATAAGCTTGCTTCAGATTGCCCCCGGGCATGCCAGAACATGCACTCCTCTCCTCCTGCAGCATGAACATGCTGCCTGCGATCAAGCTTTGGCTCAACTCCACTCCTTCCGATTGGAGCTCATTGATTATCGAGGCTAAAGCAGCTGAAAAGAAGGCATCCAATGCTCGCCTTCTGGGGGTCAGTTTCCCTGCTTTCGAAGACAAAGGAAAACGACCTGCTTCCAACAACCCTGGACGTGAGACGAAAGGGAAACATGCGCTGACTGTCAATGCCTCCAAAGGTGCACAAGCACCTACTCAGAAGCCTCCGCTTACGCCGAGGCCAAAGAAGGTCTATTCTTTCAACGACGAAGACACCTTGCAACTCTTCGAGATGCTGAAGCAGGGTGATAAGATCAAATTGTCGGACCCGAAGCATCCCGACGAGGTTGGGAGAGTGGACAATCCGAGGTACTGTCACTACCATCGGTTTGTCGGACATCCAACTCAGGACTGCTACGTCCTCAAGAACTACATCCAGCACATGATCAATGTGAATGTCATCTCCGTCGACTATGAGAAGAAGACAGTCTCGACTAACCTGGTGTCGCTCCAATTCGGTACCTTACCGCCAACCACAACACAAGATGGCGTCGTCCCTATCCCAAAGGCGACAATGGAGGTGGTCAACCTACCACTTACTCGTGACAACGTGAGTGGACTCATCCCACTCGCCACATCTCGGGGAGAGATCTTATGGGTTCACACCGATCTCGTCTCCGAGGTTACTCAACCGGGGGTACGCTCTACCTCCAAAGCTAAAGGCATGAAGATCAAGTCTTGCCGTATGGTCTCTTCCTCCGTGGAAGAGGCTCTTCCTGTACAAACCCGTTCGCAGCTGAACGTCCAACCCGACGAAGCTGCCATTGAGGTGGTGCCTCCCTGCACTGCCCCTGCAGCTGAAGAAGGAGGTCCATCCAAACCTCCAGCAGCCAATAAACAGAAGCATGTAGAGGCCCGTTTCGATAAGCCTTTGCCAAGGGAGTCTTCGGGGCTGGCTGTAATGTACCAGAACCAGAATACTGGAGAGCGGGGGCGTACATAGCCAGCTACGTATATTGAATTACAACCCACCTCGCTATACGGTCATGGCTGTCTAGATACATGAGGGTTTAACTACAAGCCATCAGTCTCCTATGGTCATAAACAAGCCTATTGTCTCAATCTCAAGCAAGTAATAACAGTTACAAGATGTCAGAGCACCAAATATACAATAGTAAGGCATCCCATACATTATATATTCGGATGATCATGAATCTAGTCGTACAAAATGTCAAGACTAGCAAGAGTTCTGGTCATACATGATCAACCCTAGGATTTGTCAATCATGTTACAGCCCGTAGGCAGACAGTAAATAAAGGTGCAACCGAGCTAACACGTGCTCGTCAGCTAAACGCCTCAAAAGAATAATTTTACAAATAAGTGGAAGGACAAAAGAAACCCACTCGTTGCCAGGGTTACGCCTGGTGGTCACCATCTGGCTGGAAGGTAGGTAGATCCTCTAGTGCTGCTCCGATATCTGGCCACACAAAACCAGCTGGGTCAGACCCCAAAAAGAGCAAGTGCACAAAGGAGGCTTCACTTAGGAACTAAAACCAGCATACCACAAATGAATATTAAAGATGATTATAAATGAAACAGATAATAATAAAGATAACAACAGTAAATTGAGTACGAGGAAACCATTCAAGTAGCCAGGTCACAACCCTTAAACCAAACAAGGACCGGGGTTGTAACCCTTCACCTAAATAGAAATACGTCTCAACTACTTGTTGGTAAGCAAGAACATAGGATGAAATAAGTCAATAAACGAAGAGAGGACACAAAACTGCTCCGGGGGCCAAGTTACAACCCTTAAACCAAACAAGGACCGGGATTGTAACCCTTCGCCTGAACAGAACTGGACCCCCGATCGTTATTGTTAAGGCCAGTATAAATGATCATGCTATTGAAGTAAAATAAAACATGACAAGCATGACATGGGGAGTAATAAGACAATAAACGAAGAGAGGACACAGAACTGCTCCGGGAGCTAGGTTACAACCCTTAAACCAAACAAGGACCGGGGTTGTAACCCTTCGCCTGAACAGAACTGGTCCCCTGATCATTATTGTTAAGGCAAGCATAAATAATCATGTCTTGTCATAATCTTGCACAGGATCAGGACAAGTCGAAGCTGGGCTAGACTTCATTCAATCAATCACGGCCAATCAAAGAGTACGGCTTGATACTTTAACTAACTAGGGTTATCACAGGCCTAGTTACTAGCAAATGCAATGAGATTATCCCAACAGCCACAAGTCCTGCAGACCATCCAGGTTATCCAGGTCGAATGTCCGTTTATGAAGGGTGCAACACGTGACTGTGTGCTAAAAATGTGCCCTACTCATCGGTAGGCTACAAGTCCACTTAGTGCGCCCAGATAACGGGATTGCTTGTAGCTGAAAAATCTCTTCATGACTACTGAATTATTCTAGTTTATTAGCCTTAGTCAATTTTTGTAGGTATCCCTGACCGTGGTACTCAGGGAGCCTCATCCTAGACATGATGCATGGCAGTACTGGTCTATTTGTACAAACACAATCGCCCACGGTGTCCCGGTCATTCATACTTGTCATGACATGCTAGCCGTCGCAACAGCCTTCGAGATATATATATCATGTCATGTTCACTGTCAGGAGTACACCACGATGGGCCACTATCACGTCATGTCATTTGTCAAAAGTGTACCACAACAGGTCACCAGCGTGTCAGGAAACATATTTAAATTAACAAGGCACCAACATACATGTTGCACTAAATAATCAAAAAAGGGTGCAGGGACGGCAGGGGGAGTCATACGGCACAAGGGGTAGGGGGCATGCGGCTGAGAGCCATGCGGCTGGGAATCAAGAGAAGTTCATACAGCCACGAAAATTCATGCGGCCACGGAAGTTCATGCGGCCACGGAAGTTCATGCAGCTACAGAAATTCATGCGGCCACGGAAGTTCATTCGGCCACGGATGTTCATGCGGCCACGGAAGTTCATGCAGCTGCGAAAGTTCATGCGGCCACGGAAGTTCATGCGGCTGCGGAAGTTCATACGGCCACGGAAATTCATGCGGCTGCGGAAGTTCATGCGGCCACGGAAGTTCATACGGCTGCGAAAGTTCATGCGGCCATGGAAGTTCATGCGGCTGCAGAAGTTCATGTGGCCAAAAAGTTCATGCATCAACGGAATTTCATACGGCTACGGAAGTTCATGCGGCTGCGGAAGTTCATACGGCTACGAAAGTTCATGCGGCTACGAAAGTTCATGCAGCTACGGAACTCCATACGGCTACGGAACTGTTCTTTTTCTCTATTATTTCGAGAAGAATAACCATGCAAGCCATGGCTTCCAAGCTTCATAAAATCTTCATCTAGAGTCCAAATCCGAACTTCCATAGGTCAAAATGGGGCAGAATAAAATTCTCCACAACATAGAACCATCAGAACTTGATAATAACAAGATTAAATAGATCAAAACCCAAAAAATTCGAAAATAAAATAAACTTAGATCTACAAGAAATGAGCCATAGAAATTAGAAATACTAAGTATTAAAGTGTGTTAGAATCTCATGAGGAAGAGAATAGAACAATAAAAATAGACTTTCTCCATGAAGCAAGCTGCACTTGCCTAAGCTCTCTTTCTGGTAGGTGAAGAAGTAATGGTGGAGAAGAAGAAGAGTAATGAAGAGAGAAAAAGAGTTGGGCTAATAAATGGGGATGTTGGTGGTAGGTAAGGGTTCTTCTTTTGGATCATGATGAACCAATAAATAATCCAAGCTGAACCAAGCTAACCCAAACAAGCCGAATCAAGCCAGGAGACATAAAATACGAGTCAAGATACGTATACGTATTCTGGGAAGCGCTTGAAGCTGTTGGCCGTGCTGTTACCCTGATGACCTCCTCTGGTCAAAGCATCTGCCACCGCCTGGTGCAAGGCATCTCCTCGACGATCCTGGAAAGCTAACAATGACCTGATGGGACCCACCAAAGTGCCATCATCAGGTTCTGCAGGCTGGATGGGCTGAACGGGTGGCTCTCCTCCAGTAGGTACGACTCTGGAGGCTACTCCTGAATGCTGGGCTTGATCTCCAGGTTGCTGCTGGTCCGCGGGAGGTGCTCCGCCTTGCTGATCGGTAGATCCAGGAACAATATCGCTGAAGAAGACGACATAGGAAACAATAAGGAAGGACAAGAACAGATCAACGATACAAGCATGTGATCAGGTCAAGATTACAGGGATTCAAAAGATACGAGCAAAGATCAAGGGCGAGTACTGATTGAGACATCTATTCGATAAACCCTCACATATCTTGATTTACAAGACCTGCATGGGCCACCACTTAAACCATGTAACGTCCCAGAACCAGAATATTGGAGAGCGGGGGCGTACATAGCCAGCTACGTATATTGAAGTGCAACCCACCTCGCTATACGGTCATGGCTGTCTAGATACATGAGGGTTCAACTACAAGCCATCAGTCTCCTTTGGTCATAAATAAGCCTATTGTCTCAATCTCAAGCAAGTAATAACAGTTACAAGATGTCAGAGCACCAAATATACAATAGTAAGGCGTCCCATACATTACATATTCGGATGATCATGAAGCTAGTCATAAAAAATGTCAAGACTAGCAAGAGTTCTGGTCATACATGATCAACCCTAGGATTTGTCAATCATGTTACAGCCCGTAGGCAGACAATAAATAAAGGTACAACCGAGCTAACACGTGCTCGTCGTCTAAACGCCTCAAAAGAATAATTTTACAAATAAGTGGAAGGAGAAAAGAAACCCACTCGTTGCCAGGGTTACGCCTGGTGGTCACCATCTGACTGGAAGGTAGGTAGATCCTCTAGTGCTGCTCCGATATCTGGCCACACAAAACCAGCTGGCTCAGACCCCAGAAAGAGTAAGTGCCACAAAGGAGGCTTCACTTAGGAACTAAAACTAGCATACCACAAATGAATATTAAAGATGATTATAAACAAAACAGATAATAATAAAGATAACAACAGTAAATTGAGTACAAGGAAACCATTCAAGTAGCCAGGTCACAACCCTTAAACCAAACAAGGATCGGGGTTGTAACCCTTCACCCAAATAGAAATGCGTCTCAACTACTTGTTGGTAAGCAAGAACATAGGGTGAAATAAGTCAATAAACGAAGAGAGGACACAGAACTGCTCCGGGGGCCAAGTTACAACCCTTAAACCAAACAAGGACCAGGGTTGTAACCCTTCGCCTGAACAGAACTGGACCCCCGATCGTTATTGTTAAGGCCAGTATAAATAATCATGCTATTGAAGTAAAATAAAACATGACAAGCATGGCATGGGGAGTAATAAGACAATAAACGAAGAGAGGACACAGAACTGCTCCGGGAGCTAGGTTACAATCCTTAAACCAAATAAGGACCGGGGTTGTAACCCTTCGCCTGAACAGAACTGGTCCTCTGATCATTATTGTTAAGGCAAGCATAAATAATCATGTCTTGTCATAATCTTGCACAGGATCAGGACAAGTCGAAGCTGGGCTAGACTTCATTCAATCAATCACGGCCAATCAAAGAGTACGGCTTGATACTTTAACTAACTAGGGTTATCACAGGCCTAGTTACTAGCAAATGCAATGAGATTATCCCAACAGCCACAAGCCCTGCAGACCATCTAGGTTATCCAGGTCGAATATCTGTTTATGAAGGGTGCAACACATGACTGTGTACTGGAAATGTGCCCTACTCATCGGTAGGCTACAAGTCCACTTAGTGCGCCCAGATAACGGGATTGTCTGTAGCTGGAAAATCTCTTCATAACTACTGAATTATTCTAGTTTATTATCCTTTGTCAATTTTTATAGGTATCCCTGACCGTGGTACTCAGGGATCCTCATCCTAGACATGATGCAAGACAGTACTGGTCTATTTGTACAAACACAATCGCCCACGGTGTCCAGGTCATTCATACTTGTCATGACATGCTAGCCGTCGCAACAGCCTTCGAGATATATATATCATGTCATGTTCACTGTCAGGAGTACGCCACGACGGGCCACTATCACGTCATGTTATTTGTCAAAAGTGCACCACAATGGGTCACCAGCGTGTCAGGAAACATATTTAAATTAACAAGGCACCAACATACATGTTGTACTAAATAATCAAAAAAGGGTGCAGGGACGGCAGGGGGAGTCATGCGGCACAGGGGGCAGGGGGCATGCGGCTGAGAGCCATGCGGCTGGGAATCAAGAGAAGTTCATGCGGTCACGAAAATTCATGCGGCTACGGAAGTTCATGCGGCACGAAAGTTCATGCAGCCACAGAAAATCATACGGCCACGGAAGTTCATTCGGCCACGGATGTTCATGCGGCCACGAAAGTTCATGCGGCTGCGAATGTTCATGCGGCCACGGAAGATCATGTGACTGCGGAAGTTCATGCAGCCACGAAAGTTCTTGCGGCTGCGAAAGTTCATGCGGCCATGGAAGTTCATGCGGCTGCGGAAGTTCATGTGGCCAGAAAGTTCAAGCGGGTACGGAAGTTCATGCGGCTACGAAGGTTCATGCGGCTGCGGAAGTTCATGCGGCCACGAAAGTTCATGCGGCTACGGAAGTTCATGCGGCTACGGAACTTCATGCGGCTACGGAACTGTTCTTCTTCTCTATTATTTTGAGAAGAATAACCTTGTAAGCCATGGCTTCCAAGCTTCATAAAATCTTCATCTAGAGTCCAAATTCGAACTTCTATAGGTCAAAATGGGGCAGAATAATTTTTTTTACAACATAAAACCATCAGAACTTGATAATAACAAGATTAAATAGATCAAAACCCAAAAAATCTAAAAATAAAATAAACTTAGATCTGCAAGAAATGAGCCATAGAAATTAGAAATACTAAGTTTTAAAGTGTGTTAGAATCTCATGAGGAAAAGAATAGAACAATAAAAACAGAGTTTCTCCATGAAGCAAGCTGCACTTGCCTAAGCTCTCTTTCTGGTAGGTTAAGAAGTAATGGTGGAGAAGAAGAAGAGTAATGAAGAGAGAAAAAGAGTTGGGCTAATAAATAGGGATGTTGGTGGTAGGTAAGGGTTCTCCTCTTGGTTCATGATGAACCAATAAACAATCCAAGCCGAACCAAGCCAACCCAAACAAGCCGAACCAAGCCAGGAGACATAAAATACGAGTCAAGATACGTATACGTATTCCAAATAAGTAATACGAACCACGGTCATTACAACTCAACCCACCTTAAAAGAATTTTGTCCTCGAAATTTAATTAAGAGACTAGAGCGACAAGGACAAGCTATACTAATCGCAAGCTATAACAAGCAGTCCATCATGCAGTCATTTATTCAAGCAAGAAATTGAAAGCATAAGGCATAAGGAAGATATTATACCTTACGAGTCAAACAGGTCGGAATATCGTGATCGGATATCATCCTCACGCTTCCATGTTGACTCACCCAAAGAGTGATGACCCCAAGCAACTCGAACTAAATTAATAGTCTTGTTCTTGAGTATCTTCTCCCTCCGGTCCAATATAGACACGGGCCTCTCCTCATACGAAAGGTTGGTACCAACAACCAATTTTGAATGATCCAGGATGTGGCCCGGGTCCGAGATATATCGTCGCAATTGGAATACATGGAACACGTCATGCACCTCACGTAGCGACAGTGGAAGAGCGAGACGATAGGATACATTACCTACTCGCTCCAGAATGTCGAACGACCCTATATACCTAGGACTAAGCTTTTCCCGTACGTCGAAACGAATGACGCCATGGTTAGACAAAATCCTCAGGAATACATGGTCATCGACAGAAAACTCAAGAGGGCGCCGATGAGAATCGGCCCAATGACGCTGACGATCTTGGGCAACTCGAAGATGATCTCTGACTCTCCTGACCACTTCAACGGTCTGAGAAATTATTTTTGGACCAAGCATCTGCCTTTCTCCAACATCGTCCCATGCTAGCGGGAATCAGCACTTCCTGCCATACAGTACCTCGAACGGTGCCATCTGGATACTGGCCTGGAAACTGTTATTGTACGAGAACTCCACCAGGTGTAGGTGATCTTCCCACGAACTGTCGAAGTCGAACGTACAAGATCGCAACATGTCTTCAAGAGTCTGGATCGTACGTTCCGACTGACCATCTGTCTGCGGGTGATAAGCTGAGCTGAACTGGAGGTGAGTCCCCAAACTCTCCTGCAGGCTACGCCAAAAGTGCATCATAAATCTAGAATCTCTGTCCGAGGTGACACTGACTGGTACATCGTATAACATGACTATCTGCCTGAGATACATCTCTGCTAGCTGAGCCGTCGGCTGACCGACTCTGAACGGAAGAAAGTGAGCCACCTTCGTGAGCCTGTCTATAATAACCCAAATAACATCTCTGCTAGCCGGGGATCTAGGTAATCCAGTCACGAAATCCATGGTTATATGATCCCACTTCCATTCTGGAATTGGCAAGGGCTGAAGAAGTCCAGCTGGCCTCTGATGTTCAGCTTTAACTTGTTGGTAAACCAAACATCGAAAGACAAACCGGGCTATCTCCCTCTTCATGCCATTCCACCAAAAGTGCTGACGAATATCTCGGTACATCTTCATGCCACCGGGATGAATAGAATACTGAGAACTGTGAGCCTCTGCCATGATCTCCTGTCTGATATCACCGCTGGGTACACAAAGACGCCTTCCATGCCTAAGTGTACCGTCTTCATGAATGCACAACTCTGGTCTTCGTCCTGTCTCACACTCTGCTCTGAGCCACTGAAGCTTGGAATCTGGTGACTGTGCCATTCGGATCCTCTTGACTATACTGGACTGAACTTGCATACTGGCCATCAATGCTACACTGGTAGGAAGGATAACTTCTATATCCATCTTCTGAAGATCTGCTAACAGCTCTGGTTGCGCTGTTAGGAAATAAACTTCGGCTCTCCTACTCAATGTATCTGCAACAACGTTGGCCTTCGCTGGGTGATACTGCAGGTTGACATCATAATCCAAAAGTAGCTCTAGCCACCTCCTCTGATGCATGTTGAGATCCTTCTGGGTGAAAACATACTTCAGGCTCTTGTGGTCAGTGAAGATCTCCACCCTATCTTCGCACAAGTAGTGCCTCCACAACTTAAGCGCAAACGCTACTGCTGCCAGCTCCAAGTCATGGGTTGGATAATTCCTCTCATGATCACGAAGTTGTCGTGATGCATAAGCTATTACCTTCCCATGCTGTATCAGAACATATCCTAAACCTCTGTCCGAAGCATCACAATATACTGAGAATCCTCCGGTTCCATCTGGAAGCGTGAGAATAGGAGCCGTCATCAAGCCTCGCTTCAACTTCTCAAAAGAATCCTGACATTCTGCTGTCCAAGCAAACTGCACATCCTTGCGGGTCAACTGGGTCAATGGCGCTGAAATCCAAGCAAAGTCTGAAACAAATTGTCGGTAGTAGCCGACCAAGCCAAGAAAACTGTGAATTTCTGCCACTGTGCTAGGTATCGACCATGTTTTAATGGCCATAAACTTCTGGGAATCCACTTCTACTCCTCCTCTGGTGATGATATGGCCCAAGTACGAAATACGATCGAGCCAAAACTCGCATTTGCTGAACTTGGCATATAACCGATGCTCTCTAAGAATCTGAAGAACAACTCTGAGATGCTGCTCATGCTCCGCCTTACTCTTGCTGTAGACCAGGATGTCGTCTAGGAAGACAATCATGAACTGATCCAAATAAGGCATGAAGATGCGATTCATGAGGTCCATGAATACAGCCGACGCATTGGTTACTCCAAATGGCATCACAAGAAACTCCTAATGCCCGTACCTAGATCTGAAAGCTGTCTTCAGAATGTCCTGCTTTCTGACTCTGATCTGATGGTATCCTGAGCGCAAGTCGTTCTTCGAGAATACTGCTGCCCCCTTGAGTTGATCAAACAAGTCATCTATTCTCGGGAGTGGGTATTTGTTCTTGATTGTCACTGAGTTTAAGGTACGATAATCTACACATAATCTGGATGTACCATCCTTCTTTTTTACAAGAAGCATCGGAACTCCCCAAGGTGATCTACTAGCATGAATGAATCCCTTGGTTCTGAGTTCTTCAATCATCTTGTACAATATCTCTAGCTCTAACGGCGCCATCCTGTAGACTCTCTCTGATACTGGAGCTGTCCCGGGGATCAAGTCTATGGTAAACTTGATCTCCCGCTCTGGCGACATCCCTGGAAGCTCTTCTGGGAAAACATATGGAAACTTTTCAACTATCCGGGGTAACTGCGTGGCTGCTACCGCCATCCGCAATACTGGAGGAGAAGGTTCAACTTCGCTTCGGGAGAAGAAAAACTCTGGCTCGCCTGGAATGCTAAAAATAACTATGCCAAGATGGCAGTCTATCCTAGCATACTGGTCCCTCAACCAATCCATCCCTAAGACCACATCATAATCGGCCATCAGGAACTATATCAATCTAGCGGGGAACTCTCTACCGCTAACTACGATCCGACACGAGAAAAATACCCTATCTACTCCCACAAGTCCATTACCAGTAAGTATATTGAGCCTCACTGATAATGACTCAGGCTCCAATCCTATCCGTGTCGCGAATCGTGCAGACAAAAATGAATACGAGGTACCAGAATCAAATAATACTGAAGCTGAAAAGGTGTTGACGAGAATAGTACCTACCACTACCTCACCTGGTGCTATTCCTTCTTTTCCCATGGTCAAAGCCAGCACTTGACCATGTCCTCTGGGTGCGGGTCCCCTTTGCTGAAAATTCCTCTGCCTGCTCTGGATCAGGGCTTGGGCTTGGACATACTGCTGCGGTCTCTGCTGCTGGAATGCCTGGGCCTGCGTCGGCAATGGCCTCGGGAACGGGTACTGCAGCTGCTTGTGCTGCTGGACTGGTGCTGGTCCTCTAATTGAAGGACTAGAGAAAGCTGATGATGAACTCCCCCTATTCGTGCAGTTCCCAATCCTGTGGTCTGGGGCACCACAAACCAAGCACAAACCCTGTACTCTGTGACACTCTGATACCACATGCCCCGGCTTCCCGTAGTATGAACATCCTACTACGGAAGACTGCTTCTGCTGCTGAGGGTACGTCGGGGTGGAATGCAGAACCGACGTCACTGAGGCCGCCCGCCTCGGAGCTCCAATGGTCAAAGCCCTGGCTGCTGGGGCTGGTGCTGATGACAGATTCATCTGACCGTGGGATCGCTTCCAACTTCGGTCCTATCCAAGATCCTCTGGGAGGTATACTCATGCCTCCTAGCTGCTCTCAATACTGTATCAAAAGTCTGATGCTCAAACAGCTCAACTGCCAATAAGATCTCCAGGTGAAGTCCCTGCTGGAACCGCTGGGTCCTATCGAACTCGGTCGCTACCAAGGTGGGAGCAAATCGACTGAGTCTCGAAAACTCGACCGTATCTCCGTCGACCGTCCTGCCCATTTGCTTCAGATTGCTGAACCTCGTCTGTAGATCGTATCGACCTACAGTATCGAAATATTTGGTATGGAATCTCTCTCTAAATACTGCCCAAGCAATGGGTGCCAATAATCCAATGGCCTGCGCCGCCCACGAGCTGCGGGCAAGATCCAATAACTGCAGACGCACTACGACTACCTTCTCGGCTTCTGGAGTCCTGGCTGCTTCTAGAATCACCTCTGTGTCCTGAAGCCAAGCATCAGCAGCGATAGCATCTTCACTGCCGTCGAAGAATGGAGGGTTCAAGCGCTTGAAGCTATTGGCCGTGCTGTTACCCTGATGACCTCCTCTGGTCAAAGCATTTGCCACCGCCTGGTGCAAGGCATCTCTTCGACGATCCTGGGAAGCTAACAATGACCTGATGGGACCCACCAAAGTGCCATCATCAGGTTCTGCAGGCTGGATGGGCTGAACGGGTGGCTCTCCTCCAGTAGGTACGACTCTGGAGGCTACTCTTGAATGCTGGACTTGATCTCCAGGTTGCTGCGGGTCTGCGGAAGGTGCTCCGCCTTGCTGATCGACAGGTCCTGGAACAATGTCGCTGAAGAAGACGACATAGAAAATAATAAGGAAGGACCAGGACAGATCAACGATACAAGCATGTGATCAGGTCAAGATTACAGAGATTCAAAAGATACGAGCAGAGATCAAGAGCGAGTACTGATTGAGACATCTATTCGGTAAACCCTCACATATCTTGATTTACAAGACCTACTTGGGCCACCACTTAAACCATGTAACGTCCCAGAACCAGAATATTGGAGAGCGAGGGCGTACATAGCCAGCTACGTATATTGAAGTGCAACCCACCTCGCTATACGGTCATGGCTGTCTAGATACATGAGGGTTCAACTACAAGCCATTAGTCTCCTTTGGTCATAAACAAGCCTATTGTCTCAATCTCAAGCAAGTAATAACAGTTACAAGATGTCAGAGCACCAAATATACAATAGTAAGGCATCCCATACATTATATATTCGGATGATCATGAAGCTAGTCGTACAAAATGTCAAGACTAGCAAGAGTTCTGGTCATACATGATCAACCCTAGGATTTGTCAATCATATTACAGCCCGTAGGCAGACAGTAAATAAAGGTGCAACCGAGCTAACACGTGCTCGTCGGCTAAACGCCTCAAAAGAATAATTTTACAAATAAGTGGAAGGACAAAAGAAACTCACTCGTTGCCAGGATTACACCTGGTGGTCACCATCTGGCTGGAAGGTAGGTAGATCCTCTGGTGCTGCTCCGATATCTGGCCACACAAAACCAGTTGGGTCAGACCCCAGAAAGAGCAAGTGCCACAAATGAGACTTCACTTAGGAACTAAAACCAGCATACCACAAATGAATATTAAAGATGATTATAAACGAAACAGATAATAATTAAGATAACAACAGTAAATTGAGTACGAGGAAACCATTCAAGTAGCCAGGTCACAACCCTTAAACCAAATAAGGACCGGGGTTGTAACCCTTCACCTGAATAGAAATTCGTCTCAACTACTTGTTGGTAAGCAAGAACATAGGATGAAATAAGTCAATAAACGAAGAGAGGACACAAAACTGCTCCGGGGGCCAAGTTACAACCCTTAAACCAAACAAGGACCGGGGTTGTAACTCTTCGTCTGAACAGAACTGGACCCCCGATCGTTATTGTTAAGGCCAGTATAAATAATCATGCTATTGAAGTAAAATAAAATATGACGAGCATAGCATGGGGAGCAATAAGACAATAAACGAAGAGAGGACACAGAACTGCTCCGGGAGCCAGGTTATAACCCTTAAACCAAACAAGGACCGGGGTTGTAATCCTTCGCCTGAACAGAACTGGTCCCCTGATCATTATTGTTAAGGCAAGCATAAATAATCATGTCTTGTCATAATCTTGCACTGGATCAGGACAATTCGAAGCTGGGCTAGACTTCATTCAATCAGTCACGGCCAATCAAAGAGTACGACTTGATACTTTAACTAACTAGGGTTATCACAGTCCTAGTTACTAGCAAATGCAATAAGATTATCCCAACAGCCACAAGCCCTGCAGACCATCCAGGTTATCCAGGTTGAATGTCCATTTATGAAGGGTACAACACGTGACTGTGTGCTGGAAATATGTCCTACTCGTCGGTAGGCTACAAGTCCACTTAGTGCACCCAGATAACGGGATTGCCTGTAGCTGGAAAATCTCTTTATGACTACTGAATTATTCTAGTTTATTAGCCTTAGTCAATTTTTGTAGGTATCCCTGACCGTGGAACTCAGGGAGCCTCATCCTAGATATGATGCAAGACAGTACTGGTTTATTTGTACCAACACAATCGTCTACGGTGTCCAGGTCATTCATACTTGTCATGACATGCTAGCCGTCGCAACAGCCTTCGAGACATATGTATCATGTCATGTTCACTGTCAGGAGTGCGCCACGATGGGCCACTATCACGTCATGTCATTTGTCAAAAGTGCACCACAACGGGGCACCAGCGTGTCAGGAAATATATTTAAATTAACAAGGCTGTAGAAGCATGGAATTTCAGGACCAGAAATTCTATGCGCCAAACACTACGTACGCCAGAGAGCTCGGACAAAGTACTTCACACAGCAAAAACAATAAATATATGTTGGCCCATTGGTCATATGGTCAACCTGATTTTAATAATTGATTAAACTCTGTCTGGATATACGAAGCTAGTCGGGATATCTCGGACTCTTGGACATGATCAAGAATGGCTATCCACTGAATTCAAGACCGAAGATCTGTTTGCCTACTCGAGTCTGTAATTCCTTATGCAATGTATTTTTTATTTTATTTGAGTCTAGAAATATGTTGTACACCGAGTCGTACTGGCAAATAGGCTACCCTTAAATGAGTTTAAAATATTTTTTAAAATGACCTCTCAAAAAGGTTTACAAAAAGGTTTTCAAAAAGGTTTTCAAAAATCACCAAAAAGCTTTTTAAAACCCTAACTAAACCCTGACAGAACTCGGACCGAGTTCGGCCAGAGTTCGGCCAGAGTTCGGTTGGTGGCCGTTGTGATTTTGAATCCTTGTTACTTGGTCCTCCTGCAGTTATGGATTTGACCGAGATTTGCTCATAGAGTTCTGCCCGAATTCTGTCAGAATTCTGTCTTTGGAATTCCTATAAATAGAGAAGGATTTCGATCATTTCAACTCACTCATTCACTTTCAATCTTCTCTCTATCTAAAGCTTTCAGTCTTCCAAAGAGTTTTCTAGAGCTTTCAATTTCAGATCCCAAGACAGTTACAATCCTCTAGTCGATTTGCCAGTGCGGTACGGTCTAGAAGTTTCTGAGAGATTGTAATCAGAAGGCTTGATTGAAGAATACCTCTTCACATTTGAAGTTGGACGAGTTCTTCGTATCAAAGCTCGTGTTGTAGAAGTTGCAAGGACTTCGTAAAAAAACTTGCAGTTTTTCCAATAGTGGATTCAACTGGTAGCAAGAGTTCTACCGACTGGATTAGTCCTCAACAGAGGGATACCATTATACATCGCTGTCTTTGCGTTTGCTCTCTTAACTTTGCCTTTACTTTATTTTAGTTGTGATTAATATTCTGTGATTGTGCTGCTAACATTTTTAATTAATATTATTCTGCTGCCAACTCTATTCACCCCCCCTCTAGAGTATTACGCTTTACTATTTCGTTCCTACAATATAGACATTGAAAGAGGACTTTTTATTACATATAAAAGTCTATTACATGTCTAGAAAAGGTTGTACAAAGGAGAACTTCTACAAAAAGAAAAGACCCTAAGTCTACAGCCAGGCACAGCGATCACCATGTGCCCTCATTCAGGCGCATCCCACCATGCGCCCTCAGCAAGGCACATCCTTTTCAGCAGCTCAGTCATGTGCATCATCAGTTATGTGCATCCCTTCAGTAGCCCAGTTATGTGCCGCTCTTCCAGCCAGGCTCACCGCCGTCTAAATGCTTCGACTAATGAAGCATTTATTGAGCAGAACGAGGGTGGAAATCAACCATCTAGCTGGAGTAAGAGCTCCCCAAACCGAGGAAGAGAAGGGCACCGCAAGCCGAGCTGTGGCCAGGGAAGGCTTCGAAAGAGCCTCCAAAGGCGAAGGAAGACCGTAATCGAAACCGCGGCTAAAGGAGCAGCTTTCAACACAACCAGAATGGGCGACACCCATTTTAAAGGAAGAAAGAGCCCCCAAAGCCGCATCACCGCAATTCCGATCTGCGGCTCTTCCCACATGACGGAGACGAGGCTCGTGCATCCCTATCTTTGGATGCAACAGGCACCTTCTGCCTGCCTCAGAAGCCCTCGACTCCGACTTTTGGATGCAACAGTCACCTTCAAGTGCATCAATGAAGACATTGCGTCGCATCTTCACCCTCGGGAGCATCTCATCAACAGAATGCATCCGAGTAAACAAGTTCATGTCGGAAGAACGTGAGAGAACGAGAAGCAAACTCTCTCCATGCCACTATTTATAGGCCGGGCAAATCAAACCCATACGCCAAGTGGATGGCTCTCCTAATTTCGTGCAATGAATTTGCATTAAATGGATGAACCGAACGCTTCGAATTCAGCTAAGTCAAAACAGCTATTTAAAGCACTCGAAGATCGTAACAGCCGTACCATTAAAGACGTGTCACGAAGCGGATGCACCGGCCAGACCGCACATCACACAGACGCGCCCATCAACATCAAGCGCATCACACAGACGTGCCCTTCAGCACCAAGCGCATCACAGGGGATGCGCCCCCATGCGTCCCCATGCCTAGTGGAACGCCAACCGATGCACCCACTCAGCTGTCCATCGAATGTCAAAAAAATATTAAATGTTGGACTGACAGAGTTGGCAGCACGACTCCCGAAGTCTGAACAGTTCAGAGGACGAAGCATCGCCAACGTCAGCATCATCATTACTTTCCTTCGATGGCTACTGCCACGCGGCCGCCCAACCATCTCGCATGCGCCTCCGTAGCCATGTGCCTAAATCTGTATGCGCCTTAAAAGCCATACGCCTCAGACTTTTCACTGATCCCTAAAGACAGAAGGAAAGTCACCATTAAAGCTCTGCATGTGCCTCAAAAGCCATGCGCCCCAGACTTCTCTCTGATTCCGAAAGACAGGAGTTAAGTCATTACTGAAGCCTCGCATGCGCCTCAAAAGCCATGCGCCCCGAAAGGTTCGTGACTCCCAAAGGTTATGAGCCAAAGTCTCCTCATGCGCCCAATCCCAGGTGCATCCTACCAGATCATTTCCCATCAAATCCGAGATCTCTGAGCCATGGGTCGATGACACGTGTCCTTTGACTCAACTCACCCAAGATCTCAGCAACAGAAAGATCTTCTCCTCTGCTACGTGCCAGCTCACAACAGCTGTATGAAGAATTCAACCCCTCAATCAGGGCGCAGCGTCCATACGCCTCCATCAGCAATCACCACGTGGCGTCCCCGTGTCCAGGCGCATCCTACATATGCACGCATAAGCAGCCAGCCTGTAAAGCTATAAATAGAGGGATCATTTCCTTCTCACCCACGAACGGAAAAATGAACGAACACACCACCAGAGAGGCAGATACAGACACTCAACGTCTTTCTCCTCTCAGCAAGCTCCAGCACCCAGAGCAATCAAGAACTTCAGAGAACCGATAACCGTCGTCAGATCGTCAACAGTGTCAACGCATTACCACTCACTCCATCGGCACAAGGGACCCAGATAAACAAAAGTGTACTCCTAGGACTACTTCTAAGTCCTATATTGTAAAAATGTTCTGTTTGTATTGAAATTTGCAATAAAAGAATTTTAATGGCAAACAAGCTGGCGACTCTGCTGGGGACCTCTTTTTCCTCTACCGAGAAAGCTGTGTCGCAATCCGACGATGTGAAGGTGGGCTCCTCCCACAAGATGTTGGTCGTACGCCTCAATCAACAGGCGTATAAGGAGTTCATCTCTGAAGAAAGTGCGAGTCCTTCGAAGCGGCTGCCAAAGCCGAAGAAGACCCGCCGAGTCTGGGTGCGCAAGGTCGACGCCTCGGGCACCACCACCGAAGGGGATGTGCCGATCCAGCCTTCCCTTCCTGCTGACGTCCTCAGCAACCAAGATGCGCCCACTGGTGCAGCGTATCTCTCGGGGAAATATACAGCTGACCACATTCTCCGGCCATCTCCCTCTCAGGCGAGGAAGATGCGTCGACGGAGCAGGGACGCAGCCAATGCCCCACGCATCACCTCTGATGCGCCACAGAAGGTCTCTGTCTTTGACAGACTCACTCGCTGTAATGGCGATAAGAATTTGGATTCTGAGTACTATGCACCCCAACGGACTGGTACGAAGAAATCTAAGGCAGCACGGGCCATGCGCCCCAAACGTGCTATGCCAGTAGCGAGCCAGAAGCATGCGCTCACAATCATGTGCGCTGCTGATGGTAAGCTGTACAAGGTCGACTCAGGTACTTCTGTGCCAGAAACGAGCCGACCTTCAAAGTCCTTGTCTCGCTTGGGCGCATCTATTGCGTGCACAACTAAGTCGAGTAAGGCAAATCCAGTGGTCTTGAACTCCCGTGCCTCCTCTGGTTGTGCGTCTGAGGTCCGTTCAAGTCACTTCAAATGTTGTTCCCCCATTACTGATCGGGATGCCTGTTTGGTGTTAGATCAGGGGGCACAACATTCACTTGACCACCCCGGCGCTTGGCCTTGCCATGCGCCTGAAGGGGGTACGAAGGTGGCACTCTCCTCCAATGATCTGCAATGTGATCACTCACAAGTGCCGATCAGGAGAGTCAGCTGACAAGCACGATGCGCCCCTCACAGGGCACACTTGTGCTGTGGTCACCATCAACTGCTATTGCAAGGCGGCAGTCCCACCAAGGCAGTCAGTATTCCAGCGGCTGCAATCATCGACACCCCTCCGACGTCGCCTCGGGAAGAAGGTGTCAACAAAAAAAGAGCCAAGGGTTGCTTCATGCAACGTGATCTCTAACTCCTCGTCAGTCCGAAAGACGACTGGCAATTCCTTGTCCTCGTCCAAGAGCCAGCCGAAGAAAACCAAGGCAAGTGTCTCGTCCTCCGGAGTGTTCGAAGGCACTCGGGGGAGAAAGAAGCTCTTGGAGGAAACTGGAGGTAGTCAGACCCTGGTGGAGCCTCCTTCCGAAGACGAAGCTGTCTTCCAAAGTACAGCTGGGGCCGATATTCTCGAAGTTAACCTCCCGGACATGGCTGGGGGTCATCTAGCCCCTGTCCTTCAAGACGAGGGTGTCCCCCAAAACCTAGCCGGGGGTAGTCTAGCCCCCACGGATCTGAGTCTTGGAGACGAAGAAGTCCTTCAAGATGGAACCAAGGGTAATCAGGCCCTTGCAGATGCTCCCGTCGAGAATGTTCTCCAGAACATAGCCGGGGGTGGCCAGGATGAATCTCCAGGAGAGGCAACTCCCCTACAAGAGAGTGAAGCCGAGAGTGAAGCCTCAACCGATCCATCCACTTCCAGCCGTGTCATGACAGTATACACGGCTGGGGGTGATTCCGAGTCTGATGTACCACCACCAGACCTTGTCCAGCGCATGGACACATAAGAGGGAGGACTCAAAACCCTCTCTGCCTCCATGCAAACACTGACTCAAGCAGTGTTCGAGATACGGTAAGCTTTGGCCAAGACACCTTTTACCGGTCCCGACCCAGGGGCCAATGGAGAATCAAGCGTACCCCTTCAACGGGTATCCTTGGATACGGATCGCCGAGAAGCACCTCGGACATCGGAGCCCTCAAATGCTCAACTTCAGGTGGTACCACCTTCCCCGACTCCCAGCTCCATGGAAGACGTGGTCGAGATGATCAGGGACTTGCGCGAGCGCTTTGAGTCCAAGACGAGACAAGAGGAGCGCCAAAAGATGGGGATTCCCCAACCTTATCCCCTCGAGTGGAACAAAGGGGTTTATCCTCCTAAGTATAAACCACAAACACTGACGCCATACGACGGGAAGGACTCTCCTCGTCGCTATCTGACGTACTTCCAGTCTCAGACGGGACATCTTCCGAAGGAGGACGCGCTACTCTCCAGCATATTTGTCGGGGCACTAAAGCGAGTGGCGTACGACTGGTACTGCAGCCTCCCCAACAATTCCATATCTTCCTTCGACGACCTGACACGCCTTTTTCTCGACCGTTTCTACGACGGCAGAAAGGACATGACAATGGCGTCCCTTATAGATATACGCCAGAAGGAGAAGGAAATAGTTCGAGTGTTCATCGAACGCTTCCGACAGGCCTGCTTTAGACTACCCCCGGGCATACCAGAACATGCACTCCTCTCCTCCTGCAGCATGAACATGCTGTCTGCAGTCAAACTCTGGCTCAACTCTACTCCTCTTCCCGACTGGAGCTCCTTGATCACTGAAGCAGAAGCCGCGGAAAAGAAGGCGGCCAATGCTCGTCTTCTGGGAGTCAGTTTCCCTGCCTTTGAGGACAAAGGGAAACGGCCTGCAGCCAACAACCCCGGACAAGAGACTAAGGGGAAACAGGCGTTGACTGTCAATGCCTCAAAAGGTGCGTCAGCACCTACTCAGAAGCCTCCACTTGCACCAAAGCCAAAGGAGGTTTATTCGTTCAACGACGAAGATACCCTACAACTCATTGAGATACTGAAGCAGGGTAACAAGATTAAGCTGCCGGATCCAAAGCATTCCGACGAGGTTGGGAAAGTGGACAACCCGAGGTACTGTCACTACCATCGGTTTGTCGGACACCCAACCAAGGACTGCTATGTCCTCAAGAATTACATCCAGCACATGATCAATGCGGATGTAATCTCCGTCGACTACGAGGAGAAGACGGAGTCAGCCAACGTGGTTTCACTCCAGTTCGGCACCCCGCCACCAACTACAACACAAGATGGCGTCGTTCCCATCCCTAAGGCGACAATGGAGGTGGTTAACTTACCACCTACTCGTGACAACGTGAGTGGACTCATCCCACTCACCACATCTCGGAGAGAGATCCTATGGGTTCACCCTGATCTTGTCTCCGAGGTGACTCAACCGGAGGTACGCCCTACCTCCAAATCCAAAGGCAGGAAGATCAAGTCTTGCCGTATGGTCTCTTCCTCAGCGAAAGAGGTACTTCCTGTACAGACGTGTTCACAACAGAACACCCAACCCGACGAAGCTGCCGTCGAAGTGGTGCCTCCTTGCACCGTCCCTGCTGTCCAGGAGGAGGGTCCGTCTAAGCCCCCAACAGCCAATAAGCAGAAACAGATAGAAGCCCGCTTCGATAGGCCTCTGCGAAAGGAGAATGCTTCGGGGCTAGCCAAGCCCCACAACTTCGACATACTGGCACAACTGGCCAGTACTCCTGCTCGCCTTTCTCTGTTTGAGCTCCTTCGTCTTTCCAAAGACCCTCGCGAAGCTCTCTGTGAAGCCCTGAAGGATGCTGAGTCCTTCATCAGTCAGGTCAAGCAGCCTGAAGATCTCCCAACTGTATGCACGCACTGCCACTATGCGGATGAGGTTATCCCCAATATAACCTTCATCCAACAGGACATGCTGCTCAAGCACAACCGACACAACAGGCCGCTGTATTATACAGGGTATATCGGTTCAGTCAAGGTGAAGCGGATGCAGATCGATCCGGGGTCTTCCCTCAGCATCATCTCGAAGACGCTGCTCTCAACACTGGGGATCCCAATGTACCGACTGGCGCCCTCCAACACAACAATCAGTGGCTTCAATGATAGCAAAAGTGAGCCACTAGGCAAGATACGACTAAAGTGCCACATCGGTAACCTCAGAACTGAGGTGACTTGTTATGTCGTGGACGCCGACGTCAACTACAACCTCATGTTGGGTCGTCCATGGCTGCATGAGTACATGGTGGTGCCATCCACGCTCCACCAATGTATGAAGTACGTGTCCACCAACAACGTCATCCGGACGGAGTTTGCGGACATCGACCCCTTCAAAGGGATTGAAGCCTACTTTACCGATTCCGACCTGTACAAGTCACCTGACGAGGAGGAAGCTAATGATGCTGACGACGAGGCAGAAACGACAGCAAAGCCGGACATGGAGCCTGAGGTCACTCCCGACGCTCCTTTGAAGATCCGACTTAAAGGCAAACCGCCTCAGAAGTTGCCTCCCATGAGTATTAAGCTGTCCGGGAAAGCACCAGCTGCTCCTGAAGCTCCCCTGAAGATACGGCTCAAGGGAAAGTCGCCTCAAACATCGGCTCCCCTTGTGGCAAAACTACAGGAGAAGGCGCCAATCACCGGAGGTACAGTGGAGGCACCTCTGAAGGTGCGTCTTAAAGGCAAGCCGCCGCCATCCAAGCTGCCAGAAAAGGCCTGCATCGTCCTCTTGGACTCCAAGACCAACGCTGTGGTGGATTCTCCCAATCCTACTCCAGTACTCACAGACGAAGAGCTAGGGGAATATATCTCTGCTGATGTAGATGTACCCTCTCTGGACAATGTAATCCCGCGGGATAAAATCTCGAATTTCATCAATAATAGAGTGTCTTTTAATTATTATAGTCTTCCACATTGGAATGCCATGTATACATTAGATAACGCTCTACGGTCGTTGCAAATACAAATAACGACAGTCCATCATATAAATCGAGTAGTCCCGTCCCAACGGGTCTGTTATATAGTCCCGCCACGGAATCGAGACGAAGAATCCATCATCTTCGGCAAAGTTGAGCGTCATCAAGACCTCCCGCCACTCGAGCCAGAACCAGATACCGGCAGAATACAAGTCTATCGGTACACGGACAAGGCAAAGTACCTCATCCAAAAGATGGGTTACGACCTAAAAAGCAACAAAGGCCTGAACTACGGCAAGGGTCGACGTCTTCCTCTCCGGCTTCCAACACCTAAAGGAAAGCCGCAGGAATACTATAATCGGACTTGATGGGGGGTAGGCTATGTCACGCCACCGTCAACTCCTGAGAGTTCAGACGCGGAAGAGGTAGAACATTCTCACTCGTCTGAAGAATCAACCTGGGATTCCGATGCCAGCATCGGATCAGTCTTCAAGAAAGTGCTGTCAGCCAACATGACATCAGCACAACCTCAAGAAGATGAAGGCCAAATTCTAGAATTCTTTGAAGAAGAACCTTGGGCTCAACGCCTGGAAGAACAGTGGGAGTCTCGTTTTGAACTACGAGAACCTCCCACCGAAGACGAGGTCGAGCAGATCGACCTTGAGAATGGATCTTCTTCCAAACCCATCTTCGTCAGCAAAAGCCTAAAAGGAGAAGGCCGAGAATCTTTAATCCAGCTGGCTAAAGAATAAAGTGCTCTCAGCCAACATGACATCAGCACAACTTCAAGAATATATTGAAGTACAACCCACCTCGCTATACGGTCATGGCTGTCTAGATACATGAGGGTTCAACTACAAGCCATCAGTCTCCTTTGGTCATAAACAAGCATATTGTCTCAATCTCAAGCAAGTAATAACAGTTACAAGATGTTAGAGCACCAAATATACAATAGTAAGGCGTCCCATACATTACATATTCGGATGATCATGAAGCTAGTCGTACAAAATGTCAAGACTAGCAGGAGTTCTGGTCATACATGATCAACCCTAGGATTTGTCAATCATGTTACAGCCCGTAGGCAGACAGTAAATAAAGGTGCGACCGAGCTATCACGTGCTCGTCGGCTAAACGCCTCAAAAGAATAATTTTACAAATAAGTGGAAGGACAAAAGAAACTCACTCGTTGCCAGGGTTACGCCTGGTGGTCACCATCTGGCTGGAAGGTAGGTAGATCCTCTGGTGCTGCTCCGATATCTGGCCACACAAAACCAGCTGGGTCAGACCCCAGAAAGAGCAAGTGCCACAAAGGAGACTTTACTTAGGAACTAAAATCAGCATACCACAAATGAATATTAAAGATGATTATAAACGAAACAGATAATAATAAAGATAACAACAGTAAATTGAGTACGAGGAAACCATTCAAGTAGCCAGGTCACAACCCTTAAACCAAACAAGGATCGGGGTTATAACCCTTCACCTGAATAGAAATCCGTTTCAACTACTTGTTGGTAAGCAAGAACATAGGGTGAAATAAGTCAATAAACGAAGAGAGGACACAAAACTGCTCCGGGGGCCAAGTTACAACCCTTAAACCAAACAAGGACCGGGGTCGTAACCCTTCGTCTGAACAGAACTGGACCCCCGATCGTTATTGTTAAGGCCAGTATAAATAATTATGCTATTGAAGTAAAATAAAATATGACGAGCATGGCATGGGGAGCAATAAGACAATAAACGAAGAGAGGACACAGAACTGCTCCGGGAGCTAGGTTATAACCCTTAAACCAAACAAGGACCGGGGTTGTAACCCTTCGCCTGAACAGAACTGGTCCCCTGATCATTATTGTTAAGGCAAGCATAAATAATCATGTCTTGTCATAATCTTGTATAGGATCAGGAGAATTCGAAGCTGGACTAGACTTCATTCAATCAATCATGGCCAATCAAACTGTACGGCTTGATACTTTAACTAACTAGGGTTATCACAGGCCTAGTTACTAGCAAATGCAATGAGATTATCCCAACAGCCAGAAGCCCTGCAGACCATCCAGGTTATCCAGGTTGACTGTCCGTTTGTGAAGGGTGCAACACGTGACTGTGTGCTGGAAATGTGTCCTACTCGTCGGTAGGCTACAAGTCCACTTAGTGCACCCAGATAACGGGATTGCCTTTAGCTGGAAAATCTCTTTATGACTACTGAATTATTCAAGTTTATTAGCCTTAGTCAATTTTTGTAGGTATCCCTGACCGTGGTACTCAGGGAGCCTCATCCTAGACATGATGCACGACACTACTGGTTTATTTGTACCAACACAATTGCCTACGGTGTCCAGGTCATTCATACTTATCATGACATGCTAGCCGTCGCAACAGCCTTCGAGATATATATATCATGTCATGTTCACTGTCAGGAGTGCGCCACGACGAGCCACTATCACGTCATGTCATTTGTCAAAAGTGTACCACAACGGGTCACCAGCGTGTCAGAAAACATATTTAAATTAACAAGACTGTAGAAGCATGGAATTTTAGGACCAGAAATCCTATGCGCCAAACACTACGTGCGCCAGAGAGCTCGGATAAAGTACTTCACACAGTAAAAACAACAAATATAGACATTGAAAGAGGATTTTTTATTACATATAAAAGTCTATTACATGTCTAGAAAAGGTTATACAAAGGAGAACTTCTACAAAAAGAAAAGATCCTAAGTCTACAGCCAGGCACAACGATCACCATGCGCCCTCAGTCAGGCGCATCCCACCATGCGCCCTCAGCAAGGCGCATCCTTTTCAGCAGCTCAGTCATGTGCATCCTTAGTTATGTGCATCCCTTCAGTAGCCCAGTTATGTGTCGCTCTTCCAGCCAGGCTCACCGCCGTCTAAATGTTTCGACTAATGAAGCATTTATTGAGCAGAACGAGGGTGGCAATCAACCCTCTAGCTGGAGGAATAGCTCCCCAAACCGAGGAAGAGAAGGGCACCGCAAGCCGACCTGTGGCCAGGGGAGGCTTCGAAAGAGCCTCCAAAGACGAAGGAAGACCGTAATCGAAACCACGGCTAAAGGAGCAGCTTTCAACACAACCAGAATGGGCGACACCCATTTTGAAAGAAGAAAGAGCCCCCAAAGTTGCAGCACCGCAATTCCGATCTACGGCTCTTCCCACATGACGGAGACGAGGCTCGTGCATCCCTATCTTTGGATGCAACAGGCACCTTTTGCCTGCCTTAGAAGCCCTCGACTCCGACTTTTGGATGTAACAGTCACCTTCAAGTGCATCAATAAAGACATTGCGTCTCATCTTTACCCTCAGGAGCATCTCATCAACAGAATGCATCGGAGTAAACAAGTTCATGTCGGAAGAACGTGAGAGAATGAGAAGCAAACTCTCTCCATGCTACTATTTATAGGCCGGGCAAATCAAACCCATGCGCCAAGTGGATGGCTTTCCGAATTCCGTGCAATAAATTTGTATTAAATGGATGAACCGGACGCTTCGAATTCAGCTAAGTCAAAACAGCTATTTAAAGCACTCGAAGATCGTAACAGTCGCACCATTAAATACGTGTCACGAAGCGGATGCGCCGGCCAGACCGCGCATCACACAGACGCGCCCTTCAATATCAAGCGCATCACACAGACGCGCCCTTCAGCACCAAGCGCATCACAGGGGATGCGCCCCCATGCATCCCCATGCCTAGTGGAACGCCAACCGATGCGCCCACTCAGCTGTCCATCGAATGTCAAAAAAACATTAAATGCTGGACTGACAGAGTTGGCAGCACGACTCCCGAAGTCTGAATAGTTCGGAAGACGAAGCGTCGCCAACGTCAGCATCATTATTACTTTCCTCCGACGGCTACTGCCACGCGGTCGCCCAACCGTCTCGCATGTGCCTCCGTAGCCATGCGCCTAAATCTGCATGTGCCTTAAAAGCCATGCGCCTCAGACTTTTCACTGATCCCTAAAGACAGAAGGAAAGTCACCATTAACGCTCTGTATGCGCCTCAAAATCCATGCGCCCCAGACTTCTCTCTGATCCCGAAAGACATGAGTTAAGTCATTACTGAAGCCTCGCATGCGCCTCAAAAGCCATGCGCCCCGAATGGTTCATGACTCCCAAAGGTTACGAGCCAAAGTCTTCTCATGCACCCAATCCCAGGCGCATCCTACCAGATAATTCCCTATCAAATCTAAGATCTCTGAGCCATGGGTCGATGACACGTGTCCTTTGACTCAACTCATCCAAGATCTCAGCAACAGAAAGATCTTCTCCTCTGCTACGTGCCAGCTCACAATAACAGTATGAAGAATTCAACCCCTCATTCATGGCGCAGCATCCATACGCCTCAATCAGCAATCACCACGTGGCAGCCCCGCGTCCAGGCGCATCCTATATATGCGCGCATAAGCAGCTAGCCTGCAAAGCTATAAATAGAGGGATCATTTCCTTCTTACCCACGAACGGAAAAATGAACGAACACACCACCAGAGAGGCAGATACAGACACTCAACGTCTTCCTCCTCTCAGCAAGCTCCAGCACCCAGAGCAATCCAGACCTTTATAGAACCGATAACCGTCGTCAGATCGTCAACGGAGTCAACGCATTACCACTCACTCCATTGGCACAAGGGACTCAGATAAACAAAAGTGTACTCCTAGGAGTACGTCTAAGTCCTATATTGTAACATTGTTCTGTTTGTATTAAAATTTGCAATAAAAGAATTTTAATGGCAAACAAAGGCACCAACATACATGTAGCACTAAATAATCAAAAGAGGGTGCAGGGACGACAGGGGGAGTCATGCGGCACAGGGGGCAGGGCGCATGCGGCTGGGAATCAAGAGAAGTTCATGCGGCCACGGAAATTCATGCGGCCACGGAAGTTCATGCGGCCACGAAAATTCATGCGGCCACGGAAGTTCATGTGGCCACGGAAGTTCATACGGCCACGGAAGTTCATACGGCCACGAAAGTTCATGCGGCTGCGGAAGTTCATGCGGCTGCGGAAGTTCATGCGGCTACGGAAGTTCATACGGCTACGGAAGTTCATACGGCTACGGAACTGTTCTTCTTCTCTATTATTTCGAGAAGAAGAATCATGCAAGTCATGGCTTCCAAGCTTCATAAAACCTTCATCTAGAGTCCAAATCCAAACTTCCATTGGTCAAAATGGGGCAGAATAAAATTCTCTACAACATGAAACCATCAGAACTTGATAATAATAAGACTAAATAGATCAAAACCCAATAAATCCAAAAATAAAATAAACTTAGATCTACAAGAATTGAGCCATGGAAATTAGAAATACTAAGTATTGAAGTGTGTTAGAATCTCATGAGGAAGAGAATGGAATAATAAAAACGGAGTTCCTCCATGAAGCAAGCTGCACTTGCCTAAGCTCTCTTTCTGGTAGGTGAAAAAGTAATGGTGGAGAAGAAGAATAATAATAAAAAGAGAAAAAGAGTTGGGCTAATAAATGGGGATGGTGGTGGTAGGTAAGGGTTCTTCCCTTGGTTCATGATGAACCAATAAACAACCCAAGCCGAACCAAGCCAACCCAAACAAGCCGAACCAAGCCAGGAGACATAAAATACGAGTCAAGATACGTATACGTATTCTAAATACGTAATACGAACCACGATCATTACACTGGTCAAGCCCCACAACTTTGACATACTGGCACAACTTGTCGGTACTCCCGCCCACCTATCTCTGTATGAGCTGCTTCGCCTTTTTAAAGATACCCGCGAAGCTCTATGTGAAGCCTTGAAGGATGCTGAGTCCTTCATCAGTCAGGTCAAACAGCCTGAGGATCCCCCGACCATATATGCGCACTGCCATTGTGCGGATGAGGTCATCCCCAACATAACCTTCACCCAACAGGACATGCAGCTTAAGCACAACTGGCACAACTGGCCACTGTATTACACAGGGTATGTTGGTTCCGTCAAGGTGCGAATTCAGATTGATCCAGGGTCTTCCCTCAGCATCATCCCTACGATTCTGCTGTCAATACTGGAGATCCCGATGTACCGACTGGCGCCCTCCAACATGACAATCGGCGGTTTTAATGCTTGCAAAAGTGAACCGTTGGGCAAAATACGGTTGAAATGTCATATCGGTAACCTCCGAACCGAGGTGACTTGCTATGTCGTGGATGCCGACGTCAACTACAACCTCCTTCTGGGTCGCCCGTGGCTGTATGAGTACATGGTGGTGCCATCTACACTCCACCAATGTATGAAGTATGTGTCCACCAATGACATCATCCGGACAGAGTTTCGAATATTGACCCTTTCAAGGGGGTCAAAGCCTACTTCACCGATGCTACCCTATACAAGTCACTCGACGAAGGAGAAGCCAATGGTGCTGACGACGAAGCAAAAATAGTGGCAGAGCCGGACATGGATCCAAAAATGATTCTCGATGCTCCTTTGAAGATCCGACTCAAAGGGAAACCGCCTCAGATGCTGCCTCCCATGACCATCAAGCTATCTGGAAAAGCACCGACTTCTCTAGATAGAGCACCTACTGAAACTCCCTTGAATATACGGCTCAAGGGAAAACCTCTTCAAATGTCGGCTCCCCTGGTGGCAAAACTTCACGGAAAGGCACCTGTCATCGAAGGCGTAGTCGAGGCACCCCTGAAGGTGCGACTCAAAGGCAAGCCACCGCAATCATCCAAGCTGCAAGAGAAGGCCCACACAGCCCTCTCGGATCCCAAGATCAAATCGGCGATAAACTCTCCCGAACCGGCCCCGTGCTCACAGATGAAGAGTTAGGAGAGTACATCTCTGCTGATATAGATGTACCTTCTCTTGATAATATAATCCCGTGGGACAAAATCTCGTATTTTATCAATAATAGAGTGTCTTTCAATTATTCTAGTCTTCCATATTAGAAGGCCGTATATACACTAGATAATACTCTACGGTCGTTACAAACACAAATAACGACTGTCAATCATGTAAATCAAGTAGTCCCGTCCCAAGGAGTCTGTTTTATAGTCCTACCGCAAAATTGGGATAAAGAACCCATCATCTTCGGCAACGTCGAGCGTCATCAAGACCTTCCGTCACTCAAGCCAGAACCAGATACCGGCAGAATACAAGTCTATCGGTACACGGACAAGGCAAAGTACCTCATCCTAAAGATGGGTTACGATCTGAAGAGCAACAAAGGCCTGAACTACGGCAAAGGCCAGCGTCTTCCCCTTCGGCTCCCAACACCTAAAGGAAAGCTGCAGGACTACTATCATCGTACTCGACGGGGGGTGGGCTATGTCACGCCACCGGCAACTCCAGAGAGTTCGAAAGCAGAAGAAGTGGAACACTCTCATTCATCCGAAGCATCAACTTGGGATTCCGATACCAGTATCGGCTCAGTCCTCAGGAAGGTGCTATCAGTCAACATGGCATCTGCACAAACTCAAGAGGATGAAGGCGATGACCAAATGTCGAAATTCTTTGAGGAAGAACCCTGGGCTCAACGCCTAGGAGCACAGTGGGAGTATCATTTTGAATTACGCGAACCTCCTACTGAAGACAAGGTCGAACAAGTTGACCTTGGAGATGGATCTCCTTCCAAACCCATCTTCATCAGCAAAAGTCTGAAGAAAGAAGACCGGGAGTCTTTGGTCCAATTCGCTAAGGAATATATCGACGTCTTCGCCTGGAGCTACGAAGATATGCTGGAACTTGATCCCCAGATTGTAATGCATAGACTTAACATCTTGCCTGATGCTAAGCCTGTAAAGCAACAACAACGACGCTTTTATTCTGACATCATGAACATTATCGATCAGAAGGTGGACAAAATCCTGAGCAGCGGGTTCATCCGTGAAGAGCAACATCCGGATTGGGTGGCCAATGTCGTCCCTATCACCAAGAAGAATGGGAAGATACGAGTCTGTATCGACTTCAGGGATCTCAATACGGCTTGCCCGAAGGACAAATTCCTACTTCCAATCACTGACGTGATGATCGACAATACATGTGGCTTCGAACGTATGTCTTTCATGGATGGGTACTCGGGCTACAATCAGATCAAAATGTTTCCCGATGATACAAAACACACGTCATTCAGGACTCCGAAGGGGGTTTTCTACTACATAGTGATGCCCTTCGGCTTGAAGAACGCTGGTGCTACATACCAACGAGCTATGAGTACCATTTTTCGTCAACATCTTCGTAAGACAGTTGAATGCTATGTTGATGATATTACCGTCAAGAGCCGTCTCAAAGGTGATCATCTACAAGACCTAAAGACAGTCTTCGATCTCATACGAGCGCATCAACTCAAGATGAACCCCGCTAAATCCTTCCTTGGGGTTTCCAGCAGAAAGTTCTTGGGCTTCATTATCACGGCGAAAGGCATTCATATCGATCCCGAGAAAATTAAAGCCATCCTTGACATGGACCCTCCGAAGAACCTCCGAAAACTTCGAGGCCTGCAGGGGCGTCTGGCATACATCCGAAGGTTTATAGCAAACCTTTCCGAAAAGTATCAACCCTTCACCCAGCTCATGAAGAAGGAAGTCTCCTACGTCTGGACAGAAGAATGCCAGAAAGTTTTCGATGAGATCAAAGCTTACCTGATGAGCCCGCCAGTCCTGGTGGCACCCGTCTCAGGCAAACCATTTCTCCTCTACGCCCGTGCCATGGATCATTCCCTTGACGCTTTGTTGGCTCAGAACAACGATGCGGGCTACAAGCAAGCTATCTACTACCTTAGTAGAACGATGATCGGGGCTGAACACCGGTACAACTCCGTTGAAAAGGAGTATTTGGATTTGGTGTTCGCCATCCAGAAGACTCGCCATTATGATTCGGGCCAGATAATTCATGTCATTATTTCACTTAACAAAATGCCTTCGAGAAATTGGCTTTTGAAAATAAAACGAGAAAAAGTACAAGGAGTACAAATTTGATTCTGGAAAAGTATTGCTAAGGAAGTCTGATTCGTAAATGATCATTTTGTTCCTTGGACCATATGATGATGATGAAGATCACTGCTTGAAGTAGAACAACTGGAAGAACTAAGTCACCAGAAAGGTATCGACGGACTTGGGCACTGATGGCGAGGCCGAATGCTTTCCTGCTTTGCTTCACTCTGTTCTGAAAGAAAGGTTGAAGAAGAATGCTCTGGAGAATCAAAATCTCTAAGTTCTGATCTCTGTATTCTCTCCTGTCTCTGTGTGTGTCTTATGAAAAAAATAAGTCTATTTATAGACTTGGGCTTTTATGCGTAAAAACTCAGTAAAAGTTTCATTTTTACGCTAACAAATGCCACCCATGACTGAAGCTATTCTCTGCATATGTTGACATATGTCCCATCATTTCAGTAAGAATAGGATGTATGTACACACGTTCTTCGAGAAGAATGGCATGAAAGCCACGTAGGCAGACCACGTTCCAAGCTGGTGGAGGAGAATAGGGCGTAAAAATAGCCTCAATGTACTTTGAGCGTAAAGCAGTAGATTAGGCATAAAATAGCCTTGACATAGACTTCCCGCGTAAAGTGGTTGTTAAATAACCTTGAGCGTAAAGTAGCTCAAATAGACTTTACGCACACGTCGACTGTTGAGCGTAAAGGCTCGTATAATCTTCGTGCGTAAAAGAAGCCGTAGTGTGAGCGTAAAGTAGCTCAATCCACACACTAAACGACAATATTGGTCTCTGTGTAAAAACAAATCCCTTTGTGATATATGCCATCATTAATATCTCCATGTCAGAGTTTGCATTAAATGCGAGATTTGACAGCTTTGTCCAGCATAAAAGTGGCTGATCGGTCCTTGGCGTAAAACCATGGGTGTAGACCCGAGCGTAAAATGATCAGCCTATTTAGGCGTAAAGCGATTAGCCATGTCTTGGACGTAAAGAGATTAACCGCTCTGCTTGGCGTAAAACAGATCACTTATGAATGAGATGACTCTTTCTTTGAAGCACTTTTTACGCTCCTACAAGACCCCCTTCAAAGTTTTCAAATATCTCCAAAATTTGAAACACTTTGAACAGAAGCGTAAAAGTTGAGATTTGATCAGTCAGCATAAAATTTGGGATACGCAACCGTTATCCGCGTAAAAGCGGGGATGTCCAACAGTCGGCGTAACATTAGGGATATCCAACAGTCGGTTTTTGAATATCTCTATAAATAGGTCTTTCCAGAGAGAGAAAACACTTTTACTCATCTTCTCAAATTCCTTTGCCTTTCTTTCTTCGAAACCCTCACTTTGATCCGATGGCTCTAAAGAAATCATTCACCGCCAGCAACACGGGAAAGAAACTTGCCGCCGATTCGTCGTCGGTTGATCATGCGAAAACTCCCATTCAGTCATCAACGCCACAACGAAATCCCAACCCGGCCATAGCTCCGCCTATGATGGGTAAAACCCTACTCTTTGGCTAGAAAAATCCGTCGAGGAAGAAGAAGATAAGCCAAACTTTCAGCTTTTTACGCCCATGTTGTATGTGTTAGCGTAAAGCTGAAACAACAACATACGTCCACGTTGTTCGTGTTAGCGTAAAAGATAAAAAGAATACGCCCACGTTACACGTGTCAGCATAAAATTTGGATTTACGCCCACAATTAATGTGCTAGCGTAAAACTTAACTACGCTCATGTTCATACATGCCAGCATAAAAAGTTATATTACGCTCATATTACTATGTGGTAGCGTAAAATTCATCAATCACTGAGAGAATTTGTCGAACAAAGACTTCATAAGCTTTCATCAATTTTTAGTAAGCGTAAAAGTCAATATCTTCAATCATAAAAATATCTTCAGAAGCGTAAAAGTTGAGATTTGATCAGTCAGCGTAAAATTTGGGATACGCAACCGTCATCCGCGTAAAAGCGGGGATGTCCAACAGTCGGCGTAACATTAGGGATATCCAACAGTCGGTTTTTGAATATCTCTATAAATAGGTCTTTCCAGAGAGAGAAAACACTTTTACTCATCTTCTCAAATTCCTTTGCCTTTTCTTTCTTCGAAACCCTCACTTTGATCCGATGGCTCCAAAGAAATCATTCACCGCCAGCAACAAGGGAAAGAAACTTGCCGCCGATTCGTCGTCGGTTGATCATGCGAAAACTCCCATTCAGTCATCAACGCCACAACGAAATCCCAACCCGGCCGTAGCTCCGCCTATGATGGGTAAAACCCTATTTTTTGGCTGGAAAAATCCGTCGAGGAAGAAGAAGATAAGCCAAACTTTCAGCTTTTTATGCCCACGTTGTACGTATTAGCGTAAAGCTGAAACAACAACATACGCCCACGTTGTTCGTGTTAGCGTAAAAGATAAAAAGAATACGCCCACGTTACACGTGTCAGCGTAAAATTTGGATTTATGCCCACAATTAATGTGCTAGCGTAAAACTTAACTACGCTCATGTTCATACATGCCAGCGTAAAAAGTTATATTACGCTCATATTACTATGTGGTAGCGTAAAAATTCATCAATCACTGAGAGACTTTGTCGAACAAAGACTTCATAAGCTTTCATCAACTTTTAGTAAGCGTAAAAGTCAATATCTTCAATCATAAAAAATTTCGAACTAACTTGATCTCTTTTGTTATTTTACCAGTGGATTTGCAAGTTCACCCTCTCGCAGAAGTTTTCGGATCGTCAGTTGGGCATGGTGGGTTTGAACTATCTGAAGATTTCTCATGTCCAATTTCCTCAGTCGAACCCTGAATATCCAGTAGAGAGGGCACAACTGATAGCAGCTCAAGGGGATAGAATGTTGTTATCCATGATAGACGGGGAAGTACTGATGTCGCTAGATAATCAACAATTCCTGAAGCCAGCTTTCTTATTTGGAGATGCGATAGATTACAAATCACAGACTCATCCCAAAAAAGAGCTTGGGTATTTAAATCTGGAGAAAGGGTAATGTATCTCCCGGATGGACAGGGATTACCCTATATCTGCTTTCGTCCATGCTAGCCATTACCGTCAAATGCTGTGGAATTTGACTCCTCGAGCTATGGTAGACCGGGCAGAATTATTTTTAGAAGGGAGAAGGCGAATGACATGGGTTATCATGTTAGTACTCCTTGTGGTGGTGTTATTCCATTTTCTGGACTCATGCCTGGGTTTACACCGAGCGAGGATTCATCTCTCATCCAGCCGGTCCAGGTTCCCATGTTCATAAATAGACTCATAAGGGAAGGGGTCTTATATCCTCAGACTAACCCTAGGCTGACAGGGTGGTTGACCCTTATAGTGGTAACTGGATCCAGATCAGCAACTGGGTCATGACACACTTTAAAACCGAATTGGACGACATCGGTTTGTATGAAGCAGTAGCATCTACTAGTTATGGCATTCCACCGAATGGCAATCTGTTCTTGGCTTTACTAGAATTGTATATGAGTTCGACGGAAACTTTTGCAACTCCGCATGGTGAGATGGGTTTGGCCCTTCATGAGATGCAGTTTATCTCGAAGCTACCAATGGGTGAATTCCCGTATGAAGAATATATTCCCTCCAATCGGAATTGGCAGAAATTCGGAGAAGAATCCCGAGCTGGTACAAGTCTATGAAGAACTTATGTGCCATTATCTGATCTGTACCAGCATGTATGAAACCGGATCACATTTGGCATATATTACAAAATGGACAACTTATCTATTTTATCATGAAAATAGAGTGTCCAGGACGGAGAAGAGCAGGTTCCGAGAAGACAAGACTCAGGTCATCAAGCCTTGCTCTATAATTCCTGCAGATTTAATTCAGGAATTGATGGTGTCGCAGAAAGCTCGAGACCGATATCTGACTACCAAAATTGGAGATATCCCTGCGGGGACTGAAGCTTTAAGCTACCTGAGGCAGGGTAGTCAAAAGATCGAAGAAGGCCTTGTTGGCGGGCTTCTTATCCTTATGGCTGCGCAGATGGGTCGTGCCAGGGATAAGTACTGTGAACCGTATTCACCGTAATGTATTGTGGCCAGCGGTCCGTCTGGTATTCAAGAACAGAATTAACCTGTTATCGGCAATGGTATGCGAATAAATGCAGGTCTACGGGTTTCTGGTGAAGAACTGATCAATAATGCTCCACAATTTTCTACGGGTAGAGTTACCATTCACCTATCTGATAGGTTGGTTACTACACCATAATTGTAATTTGTTGCCACCAGGCCTGAGGATGAAGCTAGGATTTTTCTCCAGAAATTTAGCAAATCCACGTGGAGAGTTACAACGTTGGCAGATACCCGAGCAGTATTAAATTATTCGTATGGCTGGAATTTCTTCTGCACCAGACCACCAGTTCCGGCTGACTATCTCGGTGTGCAATTTGAAGATAGAGCAGATAAATCGGCCTTGTTACCGAGATCTGTCTACCGATGGCTAGTGTACATCAGACCCTCTCATCTGATGTACAGAATGAAGATAACTGTGCATTCGAGCCTTATTTGCCAAGTAGGTTCGCTCGTCAATTTGGATATGATCAACTTCATGTTGACAATCCTTCCACTAGCTTCTATGATTATGGGAAGCTAATCGACGGTGCACGAGCATGGAGATATTTCGGAGCTGCATGTACTGGCGCTAGATTCACTATATCTACAGCCACTAGTACAACTGAGCTACGTATACTTCATACGTATGCTCGTTTCTATATGTCTATCCGTTCTTTTGAAGACGGTTATAGTATACAAGGAAGTCTTCGGTGGGCTCAAGAGGGAAACCTTGAAGAGCCTATCAGGATAGCCCCTGACATACCAGACAATACTGCCGTTATAGATGAATTTCTGGCAGTAATTCCCAGAGGAGCTGGGAAGTAGCCGCGGGACCAATAATTATTGGAAAGCCCCGCAAACGAAACAGAACACAGCTACCACTTCTCCGGTAAAATCTCCAGAGAAGAAGAGAAAATCTACCGCCAAAGGGCCTTCCAAACCAAGAGCCCACACTCCAGAAGATGACATTTCGATTGAAGAAGATCATCTTGTCGGTTCTTCCTCAGTCCATCCTGGAGAAGGATCTTCAGCCCCTCCACCAATAGTTGGCTTGGAACTGTAACACTTTTGTCCCCTGGACGTCTTAGCACCTCACTCCATTTATCTTTGCCATCCAAGGCACAAGCTACAGAAGGTGCTACTACTGTATCCACCACTGATCAAGACCGCATTCCATCAGACGAGCCAGCTCTTGACTTCGAGGATGATGACTGGGATGGTGATTATGATACATATCTTGAAAAAAATGCACATATTCCAAGTATTATACAAAACCTATACGGAATTATATATCATGATTTTGTATACTAACTTATTCTGTTTGTTTTGCAGATGTTATAATTGCACCAAAGCCTATGGCTCCTCCTCCTCAAGAAGAAGACATTTATGAGAAAATAAGGAATCTGGGGAGGAAGGTTCTCCTTCAGAAGACGTAGATGCCGAAGAAGAGGGAGTACAAAAGCATGAGATGGAGCCTCAAGAAGAACATCCTCCATCATTTGTGGCACAACAAGCACAATCTGAAGTGTCCTCTCTGCTGAGGACCAACACAAAGAGAAGACTACAGTCGACCCTACCGTAGGTGATGATGGAGTTACTGGAGGAGAACCAGAGTTGAACAAAGAATCAGCTGTAGAGAGTTTCACCACAACTGAAGCAGTGAAAAATCCTGTGAAGCAAACGATTGAAGAAGATGCTGAAGGTATACTTGAGCCATCAACAGAAAGTGGGGAAGTTATAATAACATCCTCTACTGTTGTTACTAATCCGATACCAGTTTCTGACAGCCAATGCCGGAACCTGAATCAGCTCCTGTAACTGTTACCATATCCATCAATACTACCACCGCCAGAACTCCAGAAATGGCTGGAGTAACAATATTGAAGACATTACTTCTGAAATTCCTGGAAACCAAGCAGCAGTGACAACAATAGCTCCATCTCAGCTTGTTGTTACCAACAATATCTGCAGATATTGGAGATACGATCCTGAAACTTCTGAGAATCAATTGGCTATGACGGTAGTAACAGCAACGACTTCATCTCATCCTGCTGTCATGCCAGCCACATCTGCTTTCGACCCCCAAAGAAGAGATTTATTAGATATTGCCGCCACACCAAGCTCCAGCATAGAAATGAATCTCCTGGTTGAGATTCATACCGAAACTTTTTATAAAACTTTGGCAACTTTGATAAAGATGGTCCTGAATAAGGGTCTCAGCTATGAGATTTTGAAGACGGCAATGGCTTGACTATCAAGAATGTTGCCATGTTCAATGATGTTGAGAGAGCTGCCACTTTGGAGAAAATGGAGGACCTTGAGCAGCCGATTGGAGAATATCTCAGGCTATCAAATGAGACTGTTGAAGGCCTCATTCAGGAGAGTATGATGCCTTAACAGCTGATTATCTTGCTCGAGAGACTACATATAATACAGCTCTCCATGAACACAGTCTGAAGGTTGCCAAAGAGAAAGCCTTTTTGGCTGGCATAAAACCTGCACTGCATGGTCACAGAGTGGTTATGATGCTTTGAACATAGATATCCAGAGCAAAAATGATAGAATCCGCGAAGTCGAGGCAGAGCTAGCTTGCTTGAAGGCTGAAAGGGAGAAGATAATCGATGTTCGAAATCTGCACCTCACCCAAAGCTCAATTTTAGAAGAACAAGCTTTTGGGGCTGAATCGACCATTAGAACCCTTGATGAAGCCAAAGACAATTTGATAATCACCTTCGCTGAACTTTTCTGTATTTGCACCCCCGAAGCTCGACGTGCAGAGGCTACCAAGAAGGTTATGAGTTCTCATGGCAAGCGGTTATAAGAATTAAAGAAGTTGCTTCAAGATGTTTCCACTCCACCTTAAGAGAGTGCTTTGTCATCTTTCGTCTTATTCATTTTGTAGTGTTACCACCAGAAATGAATGAAAGATTCGTTTTGTGATCCTATCGTTTATTTGGAATTTAATCAATAGGTAAGAGATAGAAAGCACTTATCAGAGGTAATATGGACGTGACAAGTCTTTTAAACTCAACGTATTATATCTATCCAGAGGTAATATGAACATGATAGATAACGAAATCTTGTTTTGTGTGAGATAGAAAATACTTATCAGAGGTTATATGAACATGACAAGTTTTCTAAACTCAAAATTATATCTATCCAGAGGTAATATGGACATGATAGATAATGAAATCTTGTTTTCTGTTTAGAGTGTACAATACTATCAGAGGTAATATGAACATGACAGTACGTAGGCTCAAAGAAAAGTAGATTAATCTATGCAGAGGTCAAATGGACATAATAGATAGGAAAAGAAGGTGGATTTAGTATTTATCCAGAGGTTATAAAACATGATAAATCCAACTTTATATACCAATTGGTAAGATAGGAGATCAAAAATCCCTCCAAAGAGACAAGTAATCAGCTTAACCAAACTTTGGTAGCTGGGAATAAGAAGACAGATGTCATTGAAGATATATATGAGAGAAATAAATGAACCGATGGTGGCTCAAGGGACATTTTCAAATGGCTCGAATTCACCATCAGTTTGAACCATATTGACTGAAAATACTTGTCCAGATTCATTATATGAGGAACGAATATTGGTTTCAATGAATTGGACTTCTTCTGAATCCGATGATTGCGAAGAGCTAGAAGAGAATTCTTCTTGTATATCGTCATAAAACGTGTGGGACGGATCATATCCCAACCCATGACGAGTCTTTTGGTAAAACGGATCACCACATAATGGTAGTCGTCTACCCTTGCCTTGATTGAGACCTTGCATAGTCTTCAAATCATATCCCATGTTCTGGATAATCTTGATAGATTGTTGACTATACTTGTCAATTCGGATTCTTCCCTTGTCTTTATCCTTCAGCTCATCTGCCTGAGCAAGGGATATTTCTAGCCAGGCCAAACACAATTTGGCGCTTGTTTTTCTTATCAGACGGAACCACGAAATAAGATTCTTCGTGACGTCTAAAAGTTACGCAAGCTTGTATGAAGCGGCCACAGGTAGAAGATAAGGAGAAGATGTTAGGAACCTTTGAGCATAAGGTCCAACATCTATATGAGGAGGAAAGAATTTTTCTTATGATCGAGGTATAAAGTTTCTTCTGGCTCAATGTCGTCTTTATATCGATGACTTTGATTATCAGAAGATAAAGTCATTCTTTCGATAAACTTGACAGCCATATACTCGAAAAGGAAATCTTCATTGATATCAAAAAGTATAAATGATCAATATTTACATCATTTACAATTTGACTGCTACGCTTCGGATTAATCATCAGTGGACCATTATCTGTCTTCTGCGTAGTTTTGCCAAGATTGACAATTAATGGTAGTTCTGGATCATTCGTACAAGAAGTACGCCCTTTGACCTTGATCATAAAAGGTTGAACTTAGCTCTTAGCAGGAATATTTGTTGATTCCTCAGATGAAGTTTGAGTTCTTTCTTTAACCTTGATTATCAGAGGTTGATCATTGACAGATTGGGATTGGATTCGTCCCTTGACTATGATCTTCAAAGGTTGCTCCTCTGGCGGATCTTCATTAATAGACTGATCCTCAGTGGGTGATTGATCTTCAGCCATGTCTGATATCTCTTTCACATGCTCTTGTTTATAAAGCCTTGAATCAGAAAAATAGGCTTCGACACCCTTGAAGGGATTGATATCAGCGAACTCAGTCTTCACGACTCCTTGGAATCCACATACTTGAAGCATTGGTGGAGAGTTGAAGGTACAATATTGTGCTCATGAATCTACGTCTCCCTAAAAGGATATTATAGGAGACGTCTGAGTTGATAACATAAAAAGTTACCATGGTTCGAAGATCACCAATCTGAATCTGCAGACGAATCTTTCCAATGGCTTGCTCTTGCCAGAGTTAAAACCGACTATCGTAGTACTAGTGTAAGTCAAATCACTAGTAGGGATCCTCAGGGGTCTTAGCATACTCTGAAGAATTATGCTAATTGAGGACCCGATCAATAAATCCTGTCAATTTCAGTGATCCAATATATCCAGTGTAGCACAAAGGTCTGTCATGCTTGTTATGCTTCAACAGCATATCTTTTGTGTAAAGGTGATGTTGGAATTGCTTCCATCACACTATGACATTGTGGACATGACACTGGTATATTATCAGGAGTCTTGAGTTGAGCCAAGCATGAATCTGCTTGAAGTAAAGCTTCACTCAAAGTCTCTCTGCTTTCTCTGGAAAGGCGAAGCAACTCAAATATAGATAGTCTAGCCGAAGTATTGGCCAACTGAGCCAGAATATCAAACTTGTAAGGCTTCATCACCACCCCTGACTGGAAGCAGACTTCAACGGGACGTCGAAGCGCACTGCTTTCTGTTTCCCTTTTCAACCACGGAAGATTTAGCAGGAACATGAGAGGGTTGAGTTGGTAGTGTCTCCACTACGTCTTCAGCTTCTTTGGAGGATCCCTCGTAGTCTTTATGGTACTCTTTTCCGAATCTTGTACCAGTAAAAGTTTTCTTCAGACTCAGGAGAAGGAAGTACCATATTACAGGATTTTGTCTTCCCTTTCTTAGCCTTCTTCTTGTGTGGATTGTTACGAGGAGCTTCAGAACCCAATCCCACAGTAGAATTTGATTTTGAATCTGTAAAGGAAGTCGTATTCCTTTATCATAATTCAAACCTTCTGCCTTTTGAAAGTCATAACCCATCTTCTTCATGAGATGAACAGATTGCTGACTATACAAGTGAGTGGGCAGCGGACTTTTGACAGGTGTTTCAACAGAGGAAGAGGAAGAGGCAAGACCTTCTGTAACCTCAGAGAATGAAGAATAGATGTCACTGTAGTTACGGAAGGAGAAGGATTCGGGATACGAGGAAAATCCCTGTCGAGCTTTTTCATAAGCAGCAAAGACTTGTTGTGCCCGATATAAAGGAACACTATTCATGGCTAACCACTGCTGATGAGTAAGCTTGAGCTTGGTAGGAGGAGCTAGACTTGGAGGATAGATGTTCAGTCCTTTCAGTCTATCTTCTAAAGGAAGGCCATCCCATAGGATCCAAGTCATCGGGATCAGGAATAACATGGAAAATCATGTTGCAGTTCTGACTTTCTTGCCCTTCTTGGATTTTGAAGTTTTATCTTCACTTTCCAACTCAGGCACTAAGTCAGGATGTACCCACATGATTTCACCATTCTTTAGTGTAAGCGACAGTAATCCTGCATTTTCTTCTCTGGCAGGTGGGATATTCACGATCTTCATCGTCGCCTTCGAATTGGGATAATTCCATCTGGGACTTGCTGTGGAGGAAAATCTCGAACTGAAGAGAAACCATATTGGTCGTAACCGTATGGTCATCATTGGTTAAAGCAATAGCACCACCATTTATCAGCTCTTGGATTTTTTTTTCAAGACATAGCAAGCACTGGTAGGATGATTAATATATCTATGATAGATACAATATTTGGGATTATCAGTCAGATTCACCTCATTAGGCCTCTTTGGCTCCGGAATCTGAAGTTTACCACTCTTCACCAGACATTGAAATATCCCTGGGATATCACTTTCGTCAAAAGAATATTCTTCCTTTGGCCAGGAAGATTCTTGATTGTTCGGCATCGTTTTGTTCTTGGAAAGATTACCATAAGAGTATCTTTTCCCTTACATTACGATTGCCATGATTATTACTAGGATTACTTTTCTTCCTTTATCTTCTGAAGTGAAAATCATCCCATGCTCTCGAGCCAACCTACCATTGGTCTCGGCAGAAACTGCTGCTATGATAAACGAAGCCCAATCTGAGAATTGGAAACCCGTGAAAACAGCGATGGATGGTCGCAGATTCATCTTACATGTATCAATCAACGCTGAATCTGGCATACCAGGAGGCATCTTTAAAGTAGCCTGTCGAAACGTTCGATGAACGTCCGAGTATCTTCTTTCTCCTTTTGTTGATTTCTATCAAGGAAGACATGTTTATGTCCATACCTCCTTCATAGAAACGGGAGAGAACATTGCCTTGAATTCGTCAAAAGACAAATAGAATTATCGGGTAAACTACGATACCAGTCGTAAGCTGAACCTGTCAGGCACCCGATGAACACTCGAGTGAGAAGAGCATTATTTTCTGCAAGTGTACAGTCATAATAGCAAAGTAATTGATATATTGACTGGGAGATGCTTTTCCATCGAACAAAACCATAGATTGTGGCTTGAATTTTGGTGAAAGGACATCATTCCAATGAGGAGGATAAGGTTGCTTGATCCCTAACCTCTGGAGCTGATCTTTGTGCCTCAAAACTTCAAACTGTGCTTTGAGCTCACGCACTGCTTGAATGGCTTCACTGGTTTGGGGAAGCACATTTGATTGAATGGTTTGTTGGATGTACCGTAACCCCCACTGGAGGTGGTACATCTTCAGGAATGATGGGATCTGGAGATGCAGAATTCTGATTAACAGCCGCTCTTAGTATTCAAAGTATTTCAGCCCCTTGACTATCTTGAGTTTGTGCTGCTACTGGTACTGGTGTTATTACCGTCGGCTGAGCAGTTTGCTGATTCAAAATTATCTGATGCATACTTTGCACCATGTTAAGCATATCTTTCAGTGATTGCTCAACGGCAGTGAGACGTTGTTCTGTATTAGCAGATGACGTCTCTGGTTTATCTCCAACAGCGTAGGATTCAACCTCTCTTGAAGATACGGAAGGATTTGTATAGAAGTATGAATCCACACTATCGGTATCAGACTCAAAAGATTGAGTACCCCCAGCTTCTGAATCAGAAGTCTGTAATTGCCTTTGTCTTCTTGATCGAGTATTCTGATATACTCCTTCAAAGGAATCAAGAAGTCTGTTGAACTGTTGTTGACCTAGAGTTTGGGACATGTTCCGTCTCGGACGTCGTCCTCTGTGAGTATAAGCCATGTTGACTGATGCATATGACAGCTCATCTTCTTGGTCTTCAGCTTGATGTTGAAGCGAATTAAAACTCAATCGATCAAAAACTGACCGTTTTGAAGCTGAACAACAACAATTGATCACAACCTGGTGATATTCACAATGATGTTTTTCTTGGGGGAGTCTCCGGAGATTGTGAATTCTTACGCATTTGCATTAGCAATTCACGTAAGTCAGAAGGAGTGGAGGGAGTGTTCTTCTTTATCACATTAGGGGTAGAAAAATGTTTAGTACCCTGTGTGTAAAGAAGATTACTAGTAGCATTCGCAGAACCAAATTGTACATTTCTACGCGTTTGGAGTTGTGTGCGTAAATCTTGAGATTTTTGAGCACGAAGGACTCCATCTTCATGGCGCGTAATTTGCAAGTTTGGTACTTTGCGTAAAGCAGTATAAGAAGGTGTTGGTGTAGGACAGAAGTTTTACCAACAACATTTTTACGCTGTATGTTTAGGTACATTCACATTAGATGTGCAAACATCGTTGTAAATTTTATCTACACTGTCACAGACAGGAGACTTACCTTTACGCGTAAAACGTAAAAATTGATTATCTACCACGTCACAGACGGGAGATTTTGTTTTATGCGAGGAGCGTAATTTGTGTGTGTCTACCACGTCACAGACGGAGACTTATTTTTACACTCAGAAGCATTAGAATCTGCCACATATAAATGGGAGACTCATTCTTATGCCTTGAGCGTAAAACTTGGTTTTTACCCAGTAGGCGTAAAACCTGGTTCTTACGCAGTGGGCGTGGAACCTGATCATCTACACCGTCACAGACGGAGACAAATTGTCACACTTAGAGAGCGACGTCGAAGTAGGACTGCCTCGTTATGAACGGGAGCCCCTACGATAGGAGAGGAAGAATTCCCTTGCTATCAGAAGCAACAAGAGATCAGCAGCTACTTTGGATTTAGGGATCCAAACTTTTCGTGCTTTGCGAGATTTTTGAACATTGGAGCAGCGAGAACCACCCCAGTTCGGAGCATTTCTTCGTAGGCAGTCTGGTCGAAGTGCACAACCACGGTCTTCTTGGTCGAACCGACCGAAACATCATCATATTGAGCAATTGCCTTCTCGTCAGAGGAGAAGGTCGTCCCCAGCAGAGTCGCCATTTTTGTTTCACTTAACAAAATGCCTTGGAGAAATTGGCTTTTGAAAATAAAAAAAAAAGTACAAGTACAAATTTGATTCTGGGAAAGTATTGCTATGGAAGTCTGATTCGTAAATGATCACTTTGTTCCTTGGACCATATGATGATGATGAAGATCACTGCTTGAAGTAGAACAACTGGAAGAACTAAGTCACCAGAAAGGTATCGACGCACTTGGGCACTGATGGCGAGGCCGAATGCTTTCCTGCTTTGCTTCACTCTGTTCTGAAAGAAAGGTTGAAGAAGAATGCTCTGGAGAATCAAAATCTCTAAGTTCTGATCTCTGTATTCTCTCCTGTCTCTGTGTGTGTCTTATGAGAAAAATAAGTCTATTTATAGACTTGGGCTTTTATGCGTAAAAACTCAGCAAAAGTTCCATTTTTACGCTAACAAATGCCACCCACGACTGAAGCTATTCTCTGCATATGTTGACATGTGTCCCATCATTTCAGTAAGAATAGGATGCATGTACACACGTTCTTCGAAAAGAATGGCATAAAGCCACGTAGGCAGACCACGTTCCAAGCTGGTGGAGGAGAATAGGGTAAAAATAGCCTCAATGTACTCTGAGCGTAAAGCAGTAGATTAGGCGTAAAATAGCCTTGACATAGACTTTTCGCGTAAAGTGGTTGTTAAATAACCTTGAGCGTAAAGTAGCTCAAATAGACTTTACGCACACGTCGACTGTTGAGCGTAAAGGCTCGTATAATCTTCGTACGTAAAAGAAGCCATAGTATGAGCGTAAAGTAGCTCAATCCACACTAAATGACAACATTGGTCTCTGTGTAAAAACAAATCCCTTTGTGATATATGCCATCATTAATATCTCCATGTCAGAGTTTGCATTAAATGCGAGATTTGACAGCTTTGTCCAGCGTAAAAGTGGCTGATCGGTCCTTGGCGTAAAACCATGGGTGTAGACCCGAGCGTAAAATGATCAGCCTATTTAGGCGTAAAGCGATTAGCCATGTCTTGGGCGTAAAGAGATTAACCGCTCTGCTTGGCGTAAAACAGATCACTTATGAATGAGATGACTCTTTCTTTGAAGCACTTTTTACGCTCCTACAGTCATCTCCGAGTCAATCCACTCAGGGTTCTCATGACGAAGTCGGATCATTGAACTCCCGACTAGCTACATGGACAATTCTGTTGACGCCGTACAACATGGTGTTCGTTCCATAAAAAGCCGTCAAGGGTCAAGCTCTAGCCGACTTTTTAGCCGCACACCCCATCCCGGAGTCCTCCAGACTCTATGAAGACATCCCGGATGAGGTCCAAGAATCAAACGTCACCGAAGAAAACTCCGTTTGGCGGGTGTTTTTTGATGGCGCTTCAAGAACAGGCTCCAAAGGCCAAATTATCACAGGAGTGGGGGTGGTCCTAGTCTCCCCCGATCAGCTGGTCATCCAGCGTGCTTACTCCCTTTCGAAGCCGTACTCCAACAATATTGCCGAGTACAACGCTTTCATCATAGGACTCCAGCTGGTGCAACTGCTGGGGGGGATCATCTGGAAGCTTACGGCGACTCCAAACTCGTCGTTAATCAAATCCGAGGGCAGTACGAAGATCGCATGAATATCTGGTTCCTTACCATGAAGCTGCATTGAATATTATTTCAACCTTCACTAAGTTCTTCATAGAACACATACCTCGGCTACAAAACTTGGAGGCTGACGCTCTGGCTGGCCTCGCAGCTTCATTAGCAGCACCCCTCGGGACTCAACACTACGTCACGATAGTCGGACGAGACTTGGTCTGTCCCAAAAACAACCTACGCTCATAAATGGCCCATGCCATGACGAAAAGTGCCGGTGTTAATGTACGAGACTGGAGGTTCCCATTCATCGACTTTGCTGTCTATGGAATCCTCCCAGAAGACCCGAAAGAAGTCGTCTCGGTCAGGAGGCGTTCCCTTCGATTTTATTATGATACAGCTACTAAAATGCTGTACCGACGTTCCTTCGATGGACTTCTCCTTCGATGTCTATCCAACGAAGTAGCAGCCGAAGCCCTTCGGGAAGCTCATGACGGGACTTGCGGGGCTCATCAACCTGGTTCTAAGTTACAGGATCGACTGCGACGCTGGGTTACTACTGGCCAACTATGGCAGCCGACGCTGTCGACTATGCTAAAAAGTGCCATGCTTGCCAGCTTCAGCCGACTTTATCTATACACCGTCGGAACCACTACATCCTACGGTCGCTCCTGGCCCTTCGAAGCTTGGGGCAAGGACATTGTAGGACCGATCACCCCTCCATCATCGAGGGGACCGCTTTATCCTAGACATCACCGACTACTTCTCCAAATGGGCAGAAGCAGTTCCGTGATGGAAGTGAAAAGCTCCAGGATGATCAACTTCATCAAGCACCATGTCATCTACCGTTTTGGGGTACCTCAAAGGATTATCCATGATAACGGTCCACAGTTTATCAGCCATGTTTTCAGCAGATTCTGTGACAAGAATCGAATTCAGAACATGGCGTCAACCGCCTATAATTCGACAGCAAACGGATTGGCCGAGGCATTTAACAAGACCATCGTCAAGCTACTCAAAAAGGTAGTGTCATCTAACAAACACGACTGGGACAAAAGCTCAGCAATGTCTTTGGGCCTACCGTACAACGGTACGGACCCCGACGGGCAACACCCCGTTCTTCTTAGTCTACGGGAGCGAAGCGGTACTGCCTCTCGAGATTCAGATACCCTCACTCCGTGTGGCGATCACAAACCAATTAACAGAAGAAGACAACCAGCATCGTTGTCTACGAGAATTGGAGGCACTTGACAAAAAATGTCTCCTAGCTCAGCAGTGCATTGAACTTTATCAAGCCCGTATATCATAGGCTTTCAACAAAAAGGTCAAGCAGTGGACTTTCCAAGTAGGCGACCTGTCCTGGCAGTCAGGAGGCCGATGGTGTTAACTCATAAATACCAGAAAGTTCGAGCCTAAGTGGGAGGGACCTTTCATCATAGAGACGGTATACTCAAACGGTGCTTACCGCCTCGCCCGACCAAACGGAGACTTGTTCATGATGTCCATCAACGACAAGTTCCTAAAGAAGTACTACTCATGACATCTTTCAGACATGTACTTCCATCTCTACCAAATAAGAAAGTCAGTGGACCTGATCATCAGAGCTCACATACATCTTCCTTCACAAAAATCCTATGCTTTCGGAACCCAGTTGTTCCGCGGCATTTATCCCCAGTAGAAAACAACCACGTCCACATTACCTCTTAGTTGCTCCTCTACGCCCTGCAAAGCGTAATCTTACACCACGTAGGATTACGCTGTTCATCATGTTTACCACGTCCTATTACTCTGAGTAAACATCCCGTACGAACAACCCTGCGTTGACGTACATCAATCGCAGAACTTCCATGTCCATATTACCTCTGAGTAGTTCTGCGTATCCCTCCAGAGTTACTCCTACCATCCATAACACCTCTGAGTAGGATGACTTCATCATCCGAACCACATATTTGCCACGTCTATATTACCTCTGAACAAACATGTCGGTTCTCTCAAACTTATTATCTGTACCTAAAAACCAAGGTGCGCAAAAGATAATTGGTCCACATAAATCATCAGTTCATGACAACAAAAATGAACACACCACAAAATTTTTATCTTTTATTTAAAAGTAAAGGATTACAACCCCATCAGAAGTTGCAAACTACAAAATAACAAAAGAGAGAGACTACAATCCCTAAGCATCTGGGATTGGCAGAAAGCTCTTCAATCCGATGCTTCAAGTCTTTCGTCCGAGTCTCTATGTCGCCAAGACCCGGCGTTCGGCTTCTTGACGCATCACCTCTACAGCTTCGGGGGCAGTATCAGTCTCATACTTCTCGTCTAGTTGTTGCCGCTGGTGGGTCAGGAAAGAACCTGGCGGGTAAAAGCTACTTCTCTCCTTAGATGCTACATGTTCAGCTTGGACTCGCTCAGCATCTAACAAGAGTTGGGCTCGTTGGTCTTCAAGATACCAAATCTTGGCAGTGACCTCCGCTATGGTAGCCTCCAACGAGGCCCACAACTCCACCTTCTCCTGCGTGGATTGAGATAGCCTCTCCACCGTAGCTTTAGTTCGGCCACCTCACGGTCCCAGACAGCCACTGTGTGGCCTGATACGACGACTCGACTTCAGCTATCAATTTCTCTTTTCTGCTTCTATCAGAGCAGAAAAGTTCTTTCGCGGATACTCTGAAGCTCAGAAAGAAGCTGGTCGAGCTCGGCCACCGATACCTCCAGAATCTCGGCCATATGATCGTGGCCTAGCGAACGTATCAAACCAATGGAAGGGAGCACCATGGCTTTTGCCGTCGTAAAACTCCGTTCGCATTCAGTACACCGTTGATATGCCTTTCTGCAGCATCTTGTACACTGCTTCAACAACGAACTGGACATACTCGTCCGCGTCTGCCAACACCTGAGGCGTCATAGCAGGAGTCGGAGGAGCTACTCTGGACAGCAGACCTGAAGAAGACCCACCGACCTCAATATGCGAGGCCGCAACCTCAACCTCAACGGACCCTCTCTCGTCAGGGACCTGCACTTCGTCACTAGCCGAAGTGCCAAGTGGACGAAAGGAGCCGGATGGGGCGTCGATATCGACCCCCATTTGGCAAAGGGAAGCATCTAGAAGGACTTCGTTCAGCAAGGGGATAGTCATCGACACTGATACAGCAAAAACAAAAGTCAGGCAGCAAGAGAAAGTTAGAGGCTTCAAAAACCAAAACATTTGAGGCACTCAGCAGCCTGGCGCATAATCAGGGCCCAGCCCATGCGCGTCAGCAGTAAGTTTCGGCGTATAATCAGGGCCCAAGCCCATGCGCTCAGCAGTGAAACTTCGACGCATAATCAGGGCCCGAGCCCATACGCATCAGCAGTGAAGCTTCGGCGCATAATCAGGGCCCGAGCCCATGCGCATCAGCAGCGAAGCCTCGGCGCATAATAGGGTCTAAACCCATGCGTGTCAGCGGAAGAACTTAAGCGCATCATCAGGACAGAAGTCCATGCGCGTAACAAGGAGTTAGGGCACAGCAACATGATGCAACTCATCCGTATGCCCCAAACTCGTCTAAAAAGAGTTGGCAAAAGACACCCACCAGTCACCGCGGGTCGAACGTCGATGGGAGTCACAGTGATGACAGGAGCGTCCTCCTCATCGAACTCTATCGGCTCCTTTCCTTAGCTTCGCCCTCGGCCAACACCACCGCGAGGAGTTTTGGGAGCCATTCCTCGAAAGGACTAAAAGTTCTCAAAGAAGAAGGAAACAAGAAGAAAAGAAAGCTTATTGGCAGAAAGTAAAGATCTCTCTCTCTACCAGACGCCTATTTATAGGATTGGTCGCACGCGTGAACCGATGAAGAGTGACGTCAGCTGTCGCCTGGGGTTCTACAAAGTGATAACTGCAAATAATCCAAAAAGTTTATCATTAAATCTTTTTGTTTATTTCGAAGCGTTATCATTAGCATTAAAACTTAGAGGAGCATGCCCTCATCATAGATGCGCGGAGCAATCATGCTCCCCGAACAGTTGTGTGCCCCATTGAAGACCATACCATGCTTCTTATTCAAAGTATTCCAAAACTTGACAGAAAATTTAAAAACTTTGAAGGGGGTCTTGTAGAAGCATGAATTTCAGGCGCATCTACAGGCCAGAATTCCTATGCGCCTAACATTATATGCGCCAGGAAACATCAAACGAAGTACTGGGCACAACAAGACAGCAAAAGTATAGACATCAAAAGCATTTTTTATTTCATATAAAAGTCTATTACATGTCTAAAAAAGGCTTTACAAAGAAGAATTTTTACAAAAAAGAAAGATCCTAAGACAACAGCCAGGAGCAGCAAACTGCCATGCGCCTTCTGGCCGGCGCATCATCAGTCAGGCGCATCACTTCAGCGTCTCAGTCAGGCGTGGCTCTTCAGCGTCTCAGTCAGGCGTAGCTTTCAGCATCTTAGTCAGGCATGGCTCTTCAGCATCTCAGTCAGGCACATCACTTCAGCGTCTTAGTTATGCACATCATGAAGTCTCAGCATATGTGCTCTACTTCGACCCAATTAAGTGCTTCGACTAATGAAGCATTTATTGAGCAGAACTAGGGTGGCGATCAACCCACTCTAACTGGAGGAAGAGCTCTCCAAAGCCTAAGGAAGAGGAGCAGCAACTCCGATCTACGGCTAAAGGAGCAGCTTTCAACACAACCAAGTGGACAACACCCCCTCTTGCAGGAGGAAGAGCTCTCCAAAGCCCAAGGAAGATGGAAGCACCATAATTCTGATCTGCAGCTCTTCCAGCATAACGAGTCGGGGCTTGAGCATCCCGATCTTTGGATACAACAGGCACATTTCGTCTGCCTCAGAAGCCCTCGATTCGACTTTTGGATGTAACAGTCACCTTCAAGTGCATGAATGAAGACAATTTGTCGCATCTTCACCCTCGGAGCATCTTGTCAACAGAATATGGTCGAACAAATAAGTTCATTCGGGAAGAAGTGAGAGAACGAAAAGCAAACTCTCTCCTTGCTGCTATTTATAGGCTGGGTAAATCAAACCCATGCCAAGTGAGGGCTCTCCTAATCCCGTGCAATGAATTTGCATTTATGGTGATGAACCTGACACTTCGAATTTGGCCAAGTCAAAAAGCTATTTAAAGCACTCGAGAAACGCAACAGTCGACCAATAAAGACATCATGCAAATGGATGCGTCGGTCAGATACGCGCATCCTACAGACGCGCCAGTCACTACCAAGCGCCCTGTATGGATGCGCCCAATAAAGCACAGATCCATGTCCTAATCAACATGGACCCAGCGCCTAATGGAACGCAGATCTATGCACCCACTCAACAGCCCATCACCTGTCAAAGAATATTAATGCTGAAGTCCTAACACGACAACAGCCATACCTCGATGACAGAGCAACAACAGCTTTACAGAAAATGAAGCGCCGCTGACATCCGCGTCATTATTACTCTCTTTCGCGGTTACAAGCCACGTGGCTGCCCAACCATTCGTATGCGCCTCCGCAGCCATGCGCCCAAACCTCTGCATGCGCTTCAAGAGCCATGCACCTCAGACCTTTCTCTGATCCCTAAAGACAGAGGTCAAGTCACTACTGAAGCTTCGCATGTACCTCAAAAGTCGCGTCCAGACTGGTTCGTGACTCCTGAAGGTTACGAGCCAAAGTCTTTCATGCACCCAATTTCAGGCGTATCCTATCAGATTACCCTCCACCAAATCCGAGATCTTTGAGCTACGGACGCGCGCCACTGTCCTTTGACTCAATTCAGCCTATGAAGGGGTACTAATTACCTAAGATCTCAGCAACAGAAAGATCCTCTCCTCTGCTACGTGCCAGCCCACAAAAGTAGCATAAAGAATTCAACCCACAAATGATGGTACATCGTCCATGCCTCCGCAGCTTCAACCACATGGCGTCCCCACGTACAGGCACATCCTATATGCGCATGAGCAGCCATCCTGCAAGCTATAAATAGAGGGATCATCTCCTTCTTCCACACACCTACGGACAGAGACCTACATACACACAGTAAGAGAGGCAGATACAGACACTCAACGTCTTTTTCCTCTCCGAAGCTCCAGCACCCAGAGCAACTCAGACCTTCAGAGAACCGAGAACCGTCGTCAGATCGTCAACGGAGTCAACGCATTACCACTCGCTCCATCGACACATGGATCCAGATAAACAAAGTGTACTCCTAGGACTACATCTAAGTCCTATATTGTAACACTGTTCTGTTGTAATTGAAATTGAAATCAAAAGATTTTAATGACAAACAGCTCCTAGTCGTTATGATGATTATGAACATGACATTACCAATTTTTTGTCTTATTCTAACATTTTTTGAATTATCGAGCCTTCATTGCATCGTTAGACTCTACTTCTTTTCCTAAGTGTTGGCAGGAAGCAAAGAAAGATCCAAGGTGGAAAGCTGCAATGATGGAAGAACTTGGAGTACTAGAGAAAAATAAGACATGGAAGCTGGTTCCATTACCTGAAGGGAAGAAACTGTGGGACACAAATGGGTGTACATAGTGAAGGAGTGCCAGTAGGAAAAGTAGAGCGGTACAAGACGAGGTTGGTTGCAAAAGGATACACACAATCATATAGCATCGACTATGATGAGACGTTTGCCCCAGTAGCAAAAATGAGCACGATAAGAACTCTGGTCTCACTGCAGCAAACTATGGATGGAAGTTATACCAATTAGATGTGAAGAATACCTTTCTCCACGGGGACCTGCAAGAAAAAGTGTACATGGAGCTCGGCCGGAGGATGCGACAGAATCAGACGGAGGGACGTCGCATAAAAAAGTGTATAAACTAAAAAGTCGCTGTACGGGCTCAAGCAATCTCCTCGAGCCTAGTTTGATAGATTCAGAAAGGCTGTTACTGGTATGGGATACCATCAAACAAATGTAGATCATACAGTCTTTCTTCAGCATGCAAGAGGCCACATTACTATACTTGCTGTATATGGATGATATAGTAATCACAGGTGATGATGAGGTCGAGATCACTAAGCTGAAATCAAAACTCGTAAAAGAGTTGAGGTGAAGGATTTAGGAGCGATGAGTACTTTTGGGTATCGAGGGTGTGATGGCGAACAGGAATTGTTCTCTCACAAAGAAAATACGTACTAGATCTGTAAGCCCCCTGAATTTAGGGCTTATTTTTTTAATTTTATAAATCATTATTTGCAATAGATATTATTATTTGATTATTATTTGATTTAATGGTCTTTTCCGTAACTTTGACTTCTGGAGCGTCAGGGATGCCAATCTGGAAACTCTCTTCATCAGTGTGTAGTAGACAAGATTACCTTCATGTTGATATATCTGTCCCATCCAAACTTGTTCTCTTGTACTCTTTTTGCTTCACACAACTTTGGGTCAATTTAGACCATTTGATCATTAAATAATTACTAATTGATTTTCCCATTTTATCTTTGATCATCATATGCACGTTACCGTAACTTTTAATTTAGGAGCACAAGGCTAGTCATTTTCTTGAAACTAAACTTCTCATGCATGATCTACTCGAGATGCCCTACATCTCTGACCTTCGTGTCCCACTCAGACACACCATATTGTGCTTCATTTGCTTCGCATAACTTTTGGGTCAATTTAGGCAATTAATTATCCACCGTAAAATGACCTGACTTCCAGTTTAATTTCGGGACACGACATCGATCCAACCTAGTCGACCCAAAATATGGACATGGACCCACATGAAGCCTATACCCACATGATACTTGTGTTTTATTTATTGAGTCCCCACGTTACTTATTTATCCATGATCATAAATACCTATTTAAATTTAATTATTGTACCATGTCCGATTTTGACCCGACCCGGCTCTACCGAACCCAACCCAAACTTCATGTTGCCCCCTCATGAATACCCACCAAACTTTTTCCTACCAAAAATATTAAATACCTAGTTTTTTCCACTTATATTTAATGTATATTTTACTGATTTAAATCCTAAAGAAATAATCTAATTCTCCATTTTAATCCTAGCCTTTGATCTACCCCAACTCATCACCACCCTCCATTTCCTACAGAACTACTTACACCCCCCCATGATTGGCCGGCCCTAACATTTAGGAATTCCTCTCCCTCTCTCATTTATTACACATACCACACACACATAAATTCTCTATCCCTCTCTCATTTTAACAGCAAGAACAGCCCCCATGCCTTGCCGACACCCCCACCTTCATCAACATCATCATAACACCACCACCCTCCCTTAGCTCAGCCTCCTTCTCCATTTCCTCCTTCACATCATTACACCATCACCACCATCATTTTCAAATACCACCATCACCTCCTCTAACACCACCATCACCATCACCATTATCACCCGAACCACCACCAACCACCACACGCCCTGCGCCATCGTGCCTCGTAGCTGCATGCCGTGTCCTACCGCTGCGCATCGTCTTGGCAGCAGCAGCGCGCGCAAACAGCAGCAGTGGCGCGCACGGCAGCAGCCACTGCCGGCCAACTTCGTGCCGCCGTGGCCGTCGGCGAGCCCCCTTGGCTGGGCGACCCCCTCCGGGCCATCGTCGACGTTCCCAACGTGCACAATAGAATATTCGTGTATTTCGCACGAAATCCCGTCGTGACGCGCTCGGAATGGATTTCAGAATGGCGTTCATCGCAGCGACTTCACGTGCATTTTCGAGAAATTCGACCGTTGGATCGGCGAACTCTTTGCTTCGTCATAATCTCGATATATACCCCTTACGCCCCTCAAGTTTCGTCCGTTAATTTTATCGTTTGATACATCAAAACCGGCTACCAAGTTGGCACTTTAAATTATGTTATTTTTGGACAGTTTTGTGGAGCCAACTCGTCGGTTCGTATCTTCTCCATCGCAGTTCCTTCTGGCGTGCCACTGGTTCCTATGCGCAGCTGGTATAACCCTCTTCCTGTCTCTTAAGTTTCGTTTAATTGTGAGCACGTTTGATTGGTTGAATTTGACGCCAAAGTTGGCCGTCCAAATTCGTAGCTTCCAACTTGTAAAAATTGTCGTTCTGGCACAAATTAATATATAGTTGTTAGATTTGGAGGACGTATGCCCTGGCACGTATTTTGGTGCAAACCGGGTCCCACAGTCGGGTCAACGGGACTTTTTGACGTCGGCTCATCGAAATCCAATTCTGGATATACGTTGAGTTGTATCATCATTCTGGACTCGTTGACATATAATTTGCTAGGTTTTAGTAGACATTGGTTCCGGCATACATTTTCGTGCAATCGGATACCAATATCCGGGTCAACGGATCAATTTGAGATCGGGTCAACGGAATCCATTCTGGATATACGTTGGATTCGTATCATTTCTGGATTTGTGGACATATAATTTGTTAGGTTTAGGACTAGCATTCTAGCACATTTTTGGTGCAAAACGGGTCCGACACGAACACCGTTTTGACCAAAAATTACCTTTTGCTCTTGTGTCCAAATTGACTTTGGATAGGCTATCCTAGCTGATTGACCATTCTGGACACGTTGGTGATGTTTGTTTCATCATCCGACATGTTTGTAGATATTTCTCATGTATTACCTTTATTATATTAATTCTTATTAGTTCGTATTTCGGAATTAGTACAACGAAACTGAGATCAGCGATTCCAGTGATCTCACATCGCTGAATGAAATTGACAAGATGATCATGTGGATCACTGTGATAATATTATTAACTTTACCGTTGATTATCTTATCTCGATTTACGTGTCATAGGTTTCGATGTACGAATAACGAGGTACAACTTGATATTTTTAGATTAGAGTTGATCCTGTTTGACCAAGATATATAGTATCTTGGTAGGTAAATATTAGGAATAGTATGCTTAGGCTAGTTTTGACCTCGATTGACCAAGTTTGACTGCTGACCAAAAGTCAACTATTAGTCAACATTAGCCTAGTTTGACCCAGAGTTGACAGTTGATCAAAAGTCAATTGTAAGTCAACCTTTGACCAAGTTTGACCTAGTTGACTTGGTTTGACTTTCTGTGACCTAGTTTGACCTAGTGTGACTCAGTGTGACCTAGTTTGACTTATTGGACTGAGATTGACCTAGATTACATAACTTATACTATATAATCCTGCCTAACACTGTTGAACCCTAATTAGCTTATATATATCTCATCTTTAGGTTTGTGGCATCACTCTGAGCATCGACCCCATTTGACAGCTCATGACCGCAGGCGAGTACATTTACTGATAGTTTTTATTATCTTGATATCTGCTATATCCAATTCAGTTGTAGTGTCTTACTTGATTTTTCGACACGATGGTTCACGTACGTATACGTCGGATCATGACATGAGATATTGTTCCTAGATTTTCTTGGTATATTCGTACATTTCCTGTCTTATTTCCTGTACTTGTATAGACACGATTCCTGAGAGGGAGTAGCTACCCTCTTAGGAATCCCGTGTCATGACGTGTCATGTCCGGATCCATTATACTATTCGGGGATGGAGAATTATTAGGGGCTATGATCAATACCATCTTGTCACTATATTCTTGTGCTCGTGCTACTCTCACCTCACGTAGGGTGTAGCGAGATCTTATTCCTTGTGCTCGTTATCCAGGTTGGCCGGCATAACCCTTTCAGTAATTTTTATGTGATTGTCGGGCCAAGTGGATAACCTGTCCTGTACTTTCCTAAGCCGATCACATAACGCTCTAATAATTTACGGCATATTTTATATTATTTTATTATATCAAATATCCTACTCAGTTCTACATTCAGTACTTTTCTCACCATGTTATGATATTCAGTACTCACATGTTCTACATGATCTTATGCTAAACCTTGATTGGAGGCTAAGATCTGTTCAGGAGAAGGGTTACAACCTCGGTCCTTGTTTGGTTTACGGGTTGTAACTTGGCTTCCGGAATAGCTCCAAGTCATCTTATCATTATATATTTCTGTTGATTTTGTCTTGTATTTCATTATGATTGTCTCTTATAGAATTTGTCAATTCATATGGAACTGCTGTTAGTGTTTGTACTTGCTCATTTTTCTGATAGGATAACCGTTGATGTTTACAGAGTGCATGTTAGCTGATTGCTCTACCTTTTACGGGTATGGCCAGGATAGAGTTTGATGAGACATTACCCCTGGAGCCCGTAGATGATATAGCCCCTATTTAGACTGTTAGATAGATTTGCCTGGACTGCAATCCAGCTAGTATTTTCAGACTGTAGTTTTTATATTATTTTTAAGTTTTTGTGATGTGTTTATATCTCTGAGCTTGTGTTGGATCTTGAACTCCTTTCTAGTTTTCCTTTCTATCATATTTCTATTTCGTGCTATCTATCCTAGTTTGTCTTGTGATTGAGTTATGCCATATTATACCTCCGTACGGAGATGACAGGTACCCTTATATTTTATCTAGTTGTAGTATTTATAGATGACCTATACAGTGTTCTACCGTCGATTCTGCGGCGTAGGCTGGACGTAACCACGTACTCGTGCCCCTAACCAGGGTGCGGTTGTGACACATTTTTGTGGTGGTCCATGCAGGTCAGAGTCGCAACTAGTGCGATTTCATAGTGGTGCTTGACTTAGAGCGCTGCTACGAGCCTGCTATTAGGATATATGTTCTAGGTTATGATAGGAGTTGCTCAATCACAGTTAGGAACTCTTGATAGATTCCAGGGATAACCCCTGAGAATCTTACTTCGAAAACTCTTGAGTCTATTCCCACTTGCCTCCATTTACACCTTTATTTGTTGTTGATTTTGATTTCTGATGTTCGTTGTTGACTTTGATCTTGCATCGAGATAAATTTTCTGGATTGAATTAAGGTATCCTGATAAGGTAAATGTCTGCTTTATTTATGGAGTTTAGAATTTATCGCAGCCATACAAGCTAGCATGACAAGAATATAGAGCCTGATTTTAGATATGCTTATCCTAGTTATGGAATTTGGATTTTCTTGCAGCCATACCGGTTGGCGTGGTAAGAATTCCAGATGACATAATTTTAGGGTGTATACCTTAGTTATGAACTCTATCGTTTATTGCAGCTATGCTTACTGGCGTGGCCAAAATTCTGGCAACATAATTTCAGGAAGATGTATATGGTTATCAGATTATATCTTAAAGTCGGATCACTTCGTTATGACCGGATGAGCAAGAACAAATTTTATCATCATTCTTCCCGTCTTGGTTAACTCTGTCTATCTACAGCCACAAGTAAGATTTTCTCAACATGATTGTTTATGTTCCATCTTTCCTATGATTTGACTAAACTCTTCTTCGCTAACCTCTTGGGTAATTCTTGTCCTTCCCGATAATTGTTGAAAGTGCCTCATGGGTTGATTCAGGAAAGGTTCGAAAAGTATATTTATCCTTGTATTAAGGAATCAGGAGTTTGCATCTAGAGAAATACTGGCGAGGTATGACTTCGGATAACGGCATCATGGTTAAATATGTTTCTCAATTCTACTTGGACCACTCCCTAAGCATTTTGACTAAAATCTTCTCCTTTATTTTAAAAATTGTTTGGAAATATTTCACGGATTTAGCTAAGTTAAGTTCAGGAACCTATATTATCTGGTGTGGCAGCTGTGCACTGCAGCCATCCGTCATGTTATAGAACAAGAAAGTTATTCGCAGCCAGATGCACACTAGCGCGATAGTAACTTATGTGACATAATTACGGAGGTATATGGTTCTAGAGTTTTACTTCGACTACGTTCTATGCATCGTTTGGCCTTACTATTCTTGAAATATTTCGGCAATCTTTCCTGTCTTGCTTGACCCTTACCTTGTCTGAATACTGATATAGCTCGACCCAGTCTTAGGCCTTTGATTCCTTCTATTTAATTGATGACTGAAATAGCCAAACCTTGTTAACAGATTATGTAGTGTACTGTAATATGTTAATGTGTGATTGTGATGAGTATATTTTTCTTGGGAATTTATTGGGTTAAGCTTATAGGACGATATATGACTAACTATAGTAGACTTAGAAACCATTAAGAATGATTAGTTTGATAGTATGATTGGTTTTAAGGTATCTAAGAAGGAGTAATAAATATTATATTTTATGACTACAGATTAAGGACTAGAATCTTGTGTTTAGATTCTAAGGGGTAAAATGACATAGTTTTAAATAAAATAAGTTTGTTGAACCTGAACCAAAATACCTGTAGAGAGAAACAACATAGATGATCACAAGGGTAGCACAGTGGTTACTGCAGCCATAGCATTGCATGTTTAGCTTGACCTATTAGATAATTTTTAATTTCGAGGACGAATTTTATAAGGTGGGTAGGATGTAACCCCCTGAATTTAGGGCTTATTTTTTAATTTTATAAATCAATTATTGGCATTAGATATTATTATTTGATTAATGTTCTTTTCCGTGACTTTGACTTCTGGAGCATCAGGGATGCCAATCTCTGGAAACTCTCTTCATCATGTGTAGTAGACAAGATTATCTTCATGTTGATATATCATGTCCCATCCAAACTTGTTCCCTTCTACTCTTTTTGCTTCACACAACTTCGGGTCAATTTAGACCATTTGATCATTAAATAATTATTAATTAATTTTTCTATTTATCT
>JANAVB010011399.1:18806483-18891724 GCA_029216955.1 Iris pallida
CTCGAGCCAGAACCAGATACCGGCAGGAATACAAGTCTATCGGTACACGGACAAGGCAAAGTACCTCATCCAAAAGATGGGTTACGACCTAAAAAGCAACAAGGCCTGAACTACGGCAAGGGTCGAAGTCTTCCTCTCCGGCTTCCAAACACCTAAAGGAAAGCCGCAGGAATACTATAATCGACTTGATGGGGGGTAGGCTATGTCACGCCACCGTCAACTCTGAGAGTTCAGACGCGGAAGAGGTAGAACATTCTCACTCGTCTGAAGAATCAACCTGGGATTCCGATGCCAGCATCGGATCAGTCTTCAAGAAAGTGCTGTCAGCCAACATGACATCAGCACAACTCAAGAAGATGAAGGCCAAATTCTAGAATTCTTTGAAGAAGAACCTTGGGCTCAACGCCTGGAAGAACAGTGGGAGTCTCGTTTTGAACTACGAGAACCTCCCACCGAAGACGAGGTCGAGCAGATCGACCTTGAGAATGGATTTTTCCAAACCCATCTTCGTCAGCAAAAGCCTAAAAGGAGAAGGCCGAGAATCTTTAATCCAGCTGGCTAAAGAATAAAGTGCTCTCAGCCAACATGACATCAGCACAACTTCAAGAATATATGAAGTACAACCCACCTCGCTATACGGTCATGGCTGTCTAGATACATGAGGGTTCAACTACAAGCCATCAGTCTCCTTTGGTCATAAACAAGCATATTGTCTCAATCTCAAGCAAGTAATAACAGTTACAAGATGTTAGAGCACCAAATATACAATAGTAAGGCGTCCCATACATTACATATTCGGATGATCATGAAGCTAGTCGTACAAAATGTCAAGACTAGCAGGAGTTCTGGTCATACATGATCAACCCTAGGATTTGTCAATCATGTTACAGCCCGTAGGCAGACAGTAAATAAAGGTGCGACCGAGCTATCACGTGCTCGTCGGCTAAACGCCTCAAAAGAATAATTTTACAAATAAGTGGAAGGACAAAAGAAACTCACTCGTTGCCAGGGTTACGCCTGGTGGTCACCATCTGGCTGGAAGGTAGGTAGATCCTCTGGTGCTGCTCCGATATCTGGCCACACAAAACCAGCTGGGTCAGACCCCAGAAAGAGCAAGTGCCACAAAGGAGACTTACTTAGGAACTAAAATCAGCATACCACAAATGAATATTAAAGATGATTATAAACGAAACAGATAATAATAAAGATAACAACAGTAAATTGAGTACGAGGAAACATTCAAGTAGCCAGGTCACAACCCTTAAACCAAACAAGGATCGGGGTTATAACCCTTCACCTGAATAGAAATCCGTTTCAACTACTTGTTGGTAAGCAAGAACATAGGGTGAAATAAGTCAATAAACGAAGAGAGGACACAAAACTGCTCCGGGGGCCAAGTTACAACCCTTAAACCAAACAAGGACCGGGGTCGTAACCCTTCGTCTGAACAGAACTGGACCCGATCGTTATTGTTAAGGCCAGTATAAATAATTATGCTATTGAAGTAAAATAAAATATGACGAGCATGGCATGGGGAGCAATAAGACAATAAACGAAGAGAGGACACAGAACTGCCGGGAGCTAGGTTATAACCCTTAAACCAAACAAGGACCGGGGTTGTAACCCTTCGCCTGAACAGAACTGGTCCCCTGATCATTATTGTTAAGGCAAGCATAAATAATCATGTCTTGTCATAATCTTGTAGGATCAGGAGAATTCGAAGCTGGACTAGACTTCATTCAATCAATCATGGCCAATCAAACTGTACGGCTTGATACTTTAACTAACTAGGGTTATCACAGGCCTAGTTACTAGCAAATGCAATGAGATTATCCAACAGCCGAAGCCCTGCAGACCATCCAGGTTATCCAGGTTGACTGTCCGTTTGTGAAGGGTGCAACACGTGACTGTGTGCTGGAAATGTGTCCTACTCGTCGGTAGGCTACAAGTCCACTTAGTGCACCCAGATAACGGGATTGCCTTAGCTGGAAAATCTCTTTATGACTACTGAATTATTCAAGTTTATTAGCCTTAGTCAATTTTTGTAGGTATCCCTGACCGTGGTACTCAGGGAGCCTCATCCTAGACATGATGCACGACACTACTGGTTTATTTGTACCAACACAATGCCTACGGTGTCCAGGTCATTCATACTTATCATGACATGCTAGCCGTCGCAACAGCCTTCGAGATATATATATCATGTCATGTTCACTGTCAGGAGTGCGCCACGACGAGCCACTATCACGTCATGTCATTTGTCAAAAGTGTACCACAACGGGTCACCAGCGTGTCAGAAAACATATTTAAATTAACAAGACTGTAGAAGCATGGAATTTTAGGACCAGAAATCCTATGCGCCAAACACTACGTGCGCCAGAGAGCTCGGATAAAGTACTTCACACAGTAAAAACAACAAATATAGACATTGAAAGAGGATTTTTTATTACATATAAAAGTCTATTACATGTCTAGAAAAGGTTATACAAAGGAGAACTTCTACAAAAAGAAAAGATCCTAAGTCTACAGCCAGGCACAACGATCACCATGCGCCCTCAGTCAGGCGCATCCCACCATGCGCCCTCAGCAAGGCGCATCCTTTTCAGCAGCTCAGTCATGTGCATCCTTAGTTATGTGCATCCCTTCAGTAGCCCAGTTATGTGTCGCTCTTCCAGCCAGGCTCACCGCCGTCTAAATGTTTCGACTAATGAAGCATTTATTGAGCAGAACGAGGGTGGCAATCAACCCTCTAGCTGGAGGAATAGCTCCCCAAACCGAGGAAGAGAAGGGCACCGCAAGCCGACCTGTGGCCAGGGGAGGCTTCGAAAGAGCCTCCAAAGACGAAGGAAGACCGTAATCGAAAACGGCTAAAGGAGCAGCTTTCAACACAACCAGAATGGGCGACACCCATTTTGAAAGAAGAAAGAGCCCCCAAAGTTGCAGCACCGCAATTCCGATCTACGGCTCTTCCCACATGACGGAGACGAGGCTCGTGCATCCCTATCTTTGGATGCAACAGGCACCTTTTGCCTGCCTTAGAAGCCCTCGACTCCGACTTTTGGATGTAACAGTCACCTTCAAGTGCATCAATAAAGACATTGCGTCTCATCTTACCCTCAGGAGCATCTCATCAACAGAATGCATCGGAGTAAACAAGTTCATGTCGGAAGAACGTGAGAGAATGAGAAGCAAACTCTCTCCATGCTACTATTTATAGGCCGGGCAAATCAAACCCATGCGCCAAGTGGATGGCTTTCCGAATTCCGTGCAATAAATTTGTATTAAATGGATGAACCGGACGCTTCGAATTCAGCTAAGTCAAAACAGCTATTTAAAGCACTCGAAGATCGTAACAGTCGCACCATTAAATACGTGTCACGAAGCGGATGCGCCGGCCAGACCGCGCATCACAGACGCCCTTCAATATCAAGCGCATCACACAGACGCGCCCTTCAGCACCAAGCGCATCACAGGGGATGCGCCCCCATGCATCCCCATGCCTAGTGGAACGCCAACCGATGCGCCCACTCAGCTGTCCATCGAATGTCAAAAAAACATTAAATGCTGGACTGACAGAGTTGGCAGCACGACTCCCGAAGTCTGAATAGTTCGGAAGACGAAGCGTCGCCAACGTCAGCATCATTATTACTTTCCTCCGACGGCTACTGCCACGCGGTCGCCCAACCGTCTCGCATGTGCCTCCGTAGCCATGCGCCTAAATCTGCATGTGCCTTAAAAGCCATGCGCCTCAGACTTTTCACTGATCCCTAAAGACAGAAGGAAAGTCACCATTAACGCTCTGTATGCGCCTCAAAATCCATGCGCCCCAGACTTCTCTCTGATCCCGAAAGACATGAGTTAAGTCATTACTGAAGCCTCGCATGCGCCTCAAAAGCCATGCGCCCCGAATGGTTCATGACTCCCAAAGGTTACGAGCCAAAGTCTTCTCATGCACCCAATCCCAGGCGCATCCTACCAGATAATTCCCTATCAAATCTAAGATCTCTGAGCCATGGGTCGATGACACGTGTCCTTTGACTCAACTCATCCAAGATCTCAGCAACAGAAAGATCTTCTCCTCTGCTACGTGCCAGCTCACAATAACAGTATGAAGAATTCAACCCCTCATTCATGGCGCAGCATCCATACGCCTCAATCAGCAATCACCACGTGGCAGCCCCGCGTCCAGGCGCATCCTATATATGCGCGCATAAGCAGCTAGCCTGCAAAGCTATAAATAGAGGGATCATTTCCTTCTTACCCACGAACGGAAAAATGAACGAACACACCACCAGAGAGGCAGATACAGACACTCAACGTCTTCCTCCTCTCAGCAAGCTCCAGCACCCAGAGCAATCCAGACCTTTATAGAACCGATAACCGTCGTCAGATCGTCAACGGAGTCAACGCATTACCACTCACTCCATTGGCACAAGGGACTCAGATAAACAAAAGTGTACTCCTAGGAGTACGTCTAAGTCCTATATTGTAACATTGTTCTGTTTGTATTAAAATTTGCAATAAAAGAATTTTAATGGCAAACAAAGGCACCAACATACATGTAGCACTAATAATCAAAGAGGGTGCAGGGACGACAGGGGGAGTCATGCGGCACAGGGGGCAGGGCGCATGCGGCTGGGAATCAAGAGAAGTTCATGCGGCCACGGAAATTCATGCGGCCACGGAAGTTCATGCGGCCACGAAAATTCATGCGGCCACGGAAGTTCATGTGGCCACGGAAGTTCATACGGCCACGGAAGTTCATACGGCCACGAAAGTTCATGCGGCTGCGGAAGTTCATGCGGCTGCGGAAGTTCATGCGGCTACGGAAGTTCATACGGCTACGGAAGTTCATACGGCTACGGAACTGTTCTTCTTCTCTATTATTTCGAGAAGAAGAATCATGCAAGTCATGGCTTCCAAGCTTCATAAAACCTTCATCTAGAGTCCAAATCCAAACTTCCATTGGTCAAAATGGGGCAGAATAAAATTCTCTACAACATGAAACCATCAGAACTTGATAATAATAAGACTAAATAGATCAAAACCCAATAAATCCAAAAATAAAATAAACTTAGATCTACAAGAATTGAGCCATGGAAATTAGAAATACTAAGTATTGAAGTGTGTTAGAATCTCATGAGGAAGAGAATGGAATAATAAAACGGAGTTCCTCCATGAAGCAAGCTGCACTTGCCTAAGCTCTCTTTCTGGTAGGTGAAAAAGTAATGGTGGAGAAGAAGAATAATAATAAAAAGAGAAAAAGAGTTGGGCTAATAAATGGGGATGGTGGTGGTAGGTAAGGGTTCTTCCCTTGGTTCATGATGAACCAATAAACAACCCAAGCCGAACCAAGCCAACCCAAACAAGCCGAACCAAGCCAGGAGACATAAAATACGAGTCAAGATACGTATACGTATTCTAAATACGTAATACGAACCACGATCATTACACTGGTCAAGCCCCACAACTTTGACATACTGGCACAACTTGTCGGTACTCCCGCCCACCTATCTCTGTATGAGCTGCTTCGCCTTTTTAAAGATACCCGCGAAGCTCTATGTGAAGCCTTGAAGGATGCTGAGTCCTTCATCAGTCAGGTCAAACAGCCTGAGGATCCCCCGACCATATATGCGCACTGCCATTGTGCGGATGAGGTCATCCCCAACATAACCTTCACCCAACAGGACATGCAGCTTAAGCACAACTGGCACAACTGGCCACTGTATTACACAGGGTATGTTGGTTCCGTCAAGGTGCGAATTCAGATTGATCCAGGGTCTTCCCTCAGCATCATCCCTACGATTCTGCTGTCAATACTGGAGATCCCGATGTACCGACTGGCGCCCTCCAACATGACAATCGGCGGTTTTAATGCTTGCAAAAGTGAACCGTTGGGCAAAATACGGTTGAAATGTCATATCGGTAACCTCCGAACCGAGGTGACTTGCTATGTCGTGGATGCCGACGTCAACTACAACCTCCTTCTGGGTCGCCCGTGGCTGTATGAGTACATGGTGGTGCCATCTACACTCCACCAATGTATGAAGTATGTGTCCACCAATGACATCATCCGGACAGAGTTTCGAATATTGACCCTTTCAAGGGGGTCAAAGCCTACTTCACCGATGCTACCCTATACAAGTCACTCGACGAAGGAGAAGCCAATGGTGCTGACGACGAAGCAAAATAGTGGCAGAGCCGGACATGGATCCAAAAATGATTCTCGATGCTCCTTTGAAGATCCGACTCAAAGGGAAACCGCCTCAGATGCTGCCTCCCATGACCATCAAGCTATCTGGAAAAGCACCGACTTCTCTAGATAGAGCACCTACTGAAACTCCCTTGAATATACGGCTCAAGGGAAAACCTCTTCAAATGTCGGCTCCCCTGGTGGCAAAACTTCACGGAAAGGCACCTGTCATCGAAGGCGTAGTCGAGGCACCCCTGAAGGTGCGACTCAAAGGCAAGCCACCGCAATCATCCAAGCTGCAAGAGAAGGCCCACACAGCCCTCTCGGATCCCAAGATCAAATCGGCGATAAACTCTCCCGAACCGGCCCCGTGCTCACAGATGAAGAGTTAGGAGAGTACATCTCTGCTGATATAGATGTACCTTCTCTTGATAATATAATCCCGTGGGACAAAATCTCGTATTTATCAATAATAGAGTGTCTTTCAATTATTCTAGTCTTCCATATTAGAAGGCCGTATATACACTAGATAATACTCTACGGTCGTTACAAACACAAATAACGACTGTCAATCATGTAAATCAAGTAGTCCCGTCCCAAGGAGTCTGTTTTATAGTCCTACCGCAAAATTGGGATAAAGAACCCATCATCTTCGGCAACGTCGAGCGTCATCAAGACCTTCCGTCACTCAAGCCAGAACCAGATACCGGCAGAATACAAGTCTATCGGTACACGGACAAGGCAAAGTACCTCATCCTAAAGATGGGTTACGATCTGAAGAGCAACAAAGGCCTGAACTACGGCAAAGGCCAGCGTCTTCCCCTTCGGCTCCCAACACCTAAAGGAAAGCTGCAGGACTACTATCATCGTACTCGACGGGGGGTGGGCTATGTCACGCCACCGGCAACTCCAGAGAGTTCGAAAGCAGAAGAAGTGGAACACTCTCATTCATCCGAAGCATCAACTTGGGATTCCGATACCAGTATCGGCTCAGTCCTCAGGAAGGTGCTATCAGTCAACATGGCATCTGCACAAACTCAAGAGGATGAAGGCGATGACCAAATGTCGAAATTCTTTGAGGAAGAACCCTGGGCTCAACGCCTAGGAGCACAGTGGGAGTATCATTTTGAATTACGCGAACCTCCTACTGAAGACAAGGTCGAACAAGTTGACCTTGGAGATGGATCTCCTTCCAAACCCATCTTCATCAGCAAAAGTCTGAAGAAAGAAGACCGGGAGTCTTTGGTCCAATTCGCTAAGGAATATATCGACGTCTTCGCCTGGAGCTACGAAGATATGCTGGAACTTGATCCCCAGATTGTAATGCATAGACTTAACATCTTGCCTGATGCTAAGCCTGTAAAGCAACAACAACGACGCTTTTATTCTGACATCATGAACATTATCGATCAGAAGGTGGACAAAATCCTGAGCAGCGGGTTCATCCGTGAAGAGCAACATCCGGATTGGGTGGCCAATGTCGTCCCTATCACCAAGAAGAATGGGAAGATACGAGTCTGTATCGACTTCAGGGATCTCAATACGGCTTGCCCGAAGGACAAATTCCTACTTCCAATCACTGACGTGATGATCGACAATACATGTGGCTTCGAACGTATGTCTTTCATGGATGGGTACTCGGGCTACAATCAGATCAAAATGTTTCCCGATGATACAAAACACACGTCATTCAGGACTCCGAAGGGGGTTTTCTACTACATAGTGATGCCCTTCGGCTTGAAGAACGCTGGTGCTACATACCAACGAGCTATGAGTACCATTTTTCGTCAACATCTTCGTAAGACAGTTGAATGCTATGTTGATGATATTACCGTCAAGAGCCGTCTCAAAGGTGATCATCTACAAGACCTAAAGACAGTCTTCGATCTCATACGAGCGCATCAACTCAAGATGAACCCCGCTAAATCCTTCCTTGGGGTTTCCAGCAGAAAGTTCTTGGGCTTCATTATCACGGCGAAAGGCATTCATATCGATCCCGAGAAAATTAAAGCCATCCTTGACATGGACCCTCCGAAGAACCTCCGAAAACTTCGAGGCCTGCAGGGGCGTCTGGCATACATCCGAAGGTTTATAGCAAACCTTTCCGAAAAGTATCAACCCTTCACCCAGCTCATGAAGAAGGAAGTCTCCTACGTCTGGACAGAAGAATGCCAGAAAGTTTTCGATGAGATCAAAGCTTACCTGATGAGCCCGCCAGTCCTGGTGGCACCCGTCTCAGGCAAACCATTTCTCCTCTACGCCCGTGCCATGGATCATTCCCTTGACGCTTTGTTGGCTCAGAACAACGATGCGGGCTACAAGCAAGCTATCTACTACCTTAGTAGAACGATGATCGGGGCTGAACACCGGTACAACTCCGTTGAAAAGGAGTATTTGGATTTGGTGTTCGCCATCCAGAAGACTCGCCATTATGATTCGGGCCAGATAATTCATGTCATTATTTCACTTAACAAAATGCCTTCGAGAAATTGGCTTTTGAAAATAAAACGAGAAAAAGTACAAGGAGTACAAATTTGATTCTGGAAAAGTATTGCTAAGGAAGTCTGATTCGTAAATGATCATTTTGTTCCTTGGACCATATGATGATGATGAAGATCACTGCTTGAAGTAGAACAACTGGAAGAACTAAGTCACCAGAAAGGTATCGACGGACTTGGGCACTGATGGCGAGGCCGAATGCTTTCCTGCTTTGCTTCACTCTGTTCTGAAAGAAAGGTTGAAGAAGAATGCTCTGGAGAATCAAAATCTCTAAGTTCTGATCTCTGTATTCTCTCCTGTCTCTGTGTGTGTCTTATGAAAAAAATAAGTCTATTTATAGACTTGGGCTTTTATGCGTAAAAACTCAGTAAAAGTTTCATTTTTACGCTAACAAATGCCACCCATGACTGAAGCTATTCTCTGCATATGTTGACATATGTCCCATCATTTCAGTAAGAATAGGATGTATGTACACACGTTCTTCGAGAAGAATGGCATGAAAGCCACGTAGGCAGACCACGTTCCAAGCTGGTGGAGGAGAATAGGGCGTAAAAATAGCCTCAATGTACTTTGAGCGTAAAGCAGTAGATTAGGCATAAAATAGCCTTGACATAGACTTCCCGCGTAAAGTGGTTGTTAAATAACCTTGAGCGTAAAGTAGCTCAAATAGACTTTACGCACACGTCGACTGTTGAGCGTAAAGGCTCGTATAATCTTCGTGCGTAAAAGAAGCCGTAGTGTGAGCGTAAAGTAGCTCAATCCACACACTAAACGACAATATTGGTCTCTGTGTAAAAACAAATCCCTTTGTGATATATGCCATCATTAATATCTCCATGTCAGAGTTTGCATTAAATGCGAGATTTGACAGCTTTGTCCAGCATAAAAGTGGCTGATCGGTCCTTGGCGTAAAACCATGGGTGTAGACCCGAGCGTAAAATGATCAGCCTATTTAGGCGTAAAGCGATTAGCCATGTCTTGGACGTAAAGAGATTAACCGCTCTGCTTGGCGTAAAACAGATCACTTATGAATGAGATGACTCTTTCTTTGAAGCACTTTTTACGCTCCTACAAGACCCCCTTCAAAGTTTTCAAATATCTCCAAAATTTGAAACACTTTGAACAGAAGCGTAAAAGTTGAGATTTGATCAGTCAGCATAAAATTTGGGATACGCAACCGTTATCCGCGTAAAAGCGGGGATGTCCAACAGTCGGCGTAACATTAGGGATATCCAACAGTCGGTTTTTGAATATCTCTATAAATAGGTCTTTCCAGAGAGAGAAAACACTTTTACTCATCTTCTCAAATTCCTTTGCCTTTTCTTTCTTCGAAACCCTCACTTTGATCCGATGGCTCTAAAGAAATCATTCACCGCCAGCAACACGGGAAAGAAACTTGCCGCCGATTCGTCGTCGGTTGATCATGCGAAAACTCCCATTCAGTCATCAACGCCACAACGAAATCCCAACCCGGCCATAGCTCCGCCTATGATGGGTAAAACCCTACTCTTTGGCTAGAAAAATCCGTCGAGGAAGAAGAAGATAAGCCAAACTTTCAGCTTTTTACGCCCATGTTGTATGTGTTAGCGTAAAGCTGAAACAACAACATACGTCCACGTTGTTCGTGTTAGCGTAAAAGATAAAAAGAATACGCCCACGTTACACGTGTCAGCATAAAATTTGGATTTACGCCCACAATTAATGTGCTAGCGTAAAACTTAACTACGCTCATGTTCATACATGCCAGCATAAAAAGTTATATTACGCTCATATTACTATGTGGTAGCGTAAAATTCATCAATCACTGAGAGAATTTGTCGAACAAAGACTTCATAAGCTTTCATCAATTTTTAGTAAGCGTAAAAGTCAATATCTTCAATCATAAAAATATCTTCAGAAGCGTAAAAGTTGAGATTTGATCAGTCAGCGTAAAATTTGGGATACGCAACCGTCATCCGCGTAAAAGCGGGGATGTCCAACAGTCGGCGTAACATTAGGGATATCCAACAGTCGGTTTTTGAATATCTCTATAAATAGGTCTTTCCAGAGAGAGAAAACACTTTTACTCATCTTCTCAAATTCCTTTGCCTTTTCTTTCTTCGAAACCCTCACTTTGATCCGATGGCTCCAAAGAAATCATTCACCGCCAGCAACAAGGGAAAGAAACTTGCCGCCGATTCGTCGTCGGTTGATCATGCGAAAACTCCCATTCAGTCATCAACGCCACAACGAAATCCCAACCCGGCCGTAGCTCCGCCTATGATGGGTAAAACCCTATTTTTTGGCTGGAAAAATCCGTCGAGGAAGAAGAAGATAAGCCAAACTTTCAGCTTTTTATGCCCACGTTGTACGTATTAGCGTAAAGCTGAAACAACAACATACGCCCACGTTGTTCGTGTTAGCGTAAAAGATAAAAAGAATACGCCCACGTTACACGTGTCAGCGTAAAATTTGGATTTATGCCCACAATTAATGTGCTAGCGTAAAACTTAACTACGCTCATGTTCATACATGCCAGCGTAAAAAGTTATATTACGCTCATATTACTATGTGGTAGCGTAAAAATTCATCAATCACTGAGAGACTTTGTCGAACAAAGACTTCATAAGCTTTCATCAACTTTTAGTAAGCGTAAAAGTCAATATCTTCAATCATAAAAAATTTCGAACTAACTTGATCTCTTTTGTTATTTTACCAGTGGATTTGCAAGTTCACCCTCTCGCAGAAGTTTTCGGATCGTCAGTTGGGCATGGTGGGTTTGAACTATCTGGAAGATTTATCTCATGTCCAATTTCCTCAGTCGAACCCTGAATATCCAGTAGAGAGGGCACAACTGATAGCAGCTCAAGGGGATAGAATGTTGTTATCCATGATAGACGGGGAAGTACTGATGTCGCTAGATAATCAACAATTCCTGAAGCCAGCTTTCTTATTTGGAGATGCGATAGATTACAAATCACAGACTCATCCCAAAAAAGAGCTTTGGGTATTTAAATCTGGAGAAAGGGTAATGTATCTCCCGGATATGGACAGGGATTACCCTATATCTGCTTTCGTCCATGCTAGCCATTACCGTCAAATGCTGTGGAATTTGACTCCTCGAAGCTATGGTAGACCGGGCAGAATTATTTTTAGAAGGGAGAAGGCGAATGACATGGGTTATCATGTTAGTACTCCTTGTGGTGGTGTTATTCCATTTTCTGGACTCATGCCTGGGTTTACACCGAGCGAGGATTCATCTCTCATCCAGCCGGTCCAGGTTCCCATGTTCATAAATAGACTCATAAGGGAAGGGGTCTTATATCCTCAGACTAACCCTAGGCTGACAGGGTGGTTGACCCCTTATAGTGGTAACTGGATCCAGATCAGCAACTGGGTCATGACACACTTTAAAACCGAATTGGACGACATCGGTTTGTATGAAGCAGTAGCATCTACTAGTTATGGCATTCCACCGAATGGCAATCTGTTCTTGGCTTTACTAGAATTGTATATGAGTTCGACGGAAACTTTTGCAACTCCGCATGGTGAGATGGGTTTGGCCCTTCATGAGATGCAGTTTATCTCGAAGCTACCAATGGGTGAATTCCCGTATGAAGAATATATTCCCTCCAATCGGGAATTGGCAGAAATTCGGAAGAAGAATCCCGAGCTGGTACAAGTCTATGAAGAACTTATGTGCCATTATCTGATCTGTACCAGCATGTATGAAACCGGATCACATTTGGCATATATTACAAAATGGACAACTTATCTATTTTATCATGAAAATAGAGTGTCCAGGACGGAGAAGAGCAGGTTCCGAGAAGACAAGACTCAGGTCATTAAGCCTTGCTCTATAATTCCTGCAGATTTAATTCAGGAATTGATGGTGTCGCAGAAAGCTCGAGACCGATATCTGACTACCAAAATTGGAGATATCCCTGCGGGGACTGAAGCTTTAAGCTACCTGAGGCAGGGTAGTCAAAAGATGTCGAAGAAGGCCTTGTTGGCGGGCTTCTTATCCTTATGGCTGCGCAGATGGGTCGTGCCAGGGATAAGTACTGTGAACCGTATTCACCGTAATGTATTGTGGCCAGCGGTCCGTCTGGTATTCAAGAACAGAATTAACCTGTTATCGGCAATGGTATGCCGAATAAATGCAGGTCTACGGGTTTCTGGTGAAGAACTGATCAATAATGCTCCTCACAATTTTCTACGGGTAGAGTTACCATTCACCTATCTGATAGGTTGGTTACTACACCATAATTGTAATTTGTTGCCACCAGGCCCTGAGGATGAAGCTAGGATTTTTCTCCAGAAATTTAGCAAATCCACGTGGAGAGTTACAACGTTGGCAGATACCCGAGCAGTATTAAATTATTCGTATGGCTGGAATTTCTTCTGCACCAGACCACCAGTTCCGGCTGACTATCTCGGTGTGCAATTTGAAGATAGAGCATATAAATCGGCCTTGTTACCGAGATCTGTCTACCGATGGCTAGTGTACATCAGACCCTCTCATCTGATGTACATGAATGAAGATAACTGTGCATTCGAGCCTTATTTGCCAAGTAGGTTCGCTCGTCAATTTGGATATGATCAACTTCATGTTGACAATCCTTCCACTAGCTTCTATGATTATGGGAAGCTAATCGACGGTGCACGAGCATGGAGATATTTCGGAGCTGCATGTACTGGCGCTAGATTCACTATATCTACAGCCACTAGTACAACTGAGCTACGTATACTTCATACGTATGCTCGTTTCTATATGTCTATCCGTTCTTTTGAAGACGGTTATAGTATACAAGGAAGTCTTCGGTGGGCTCAAGAGGGAAACCTTGAAGAGCCTATCAGGATAGCCCCTGACATACCAGACAATACTGCCGTTATAGATGAATTTCTGGCAGTAATTCCCAGAGGAGCTGGGGAAGTAGCCGCGGGACCAATAATTATTGGAAAGCCCCGCAAACGAAAACAGAACACAGCTACCACTTCTCCGGTAAAATCTCCAGAGAAGAAGAGAAAATCTACCGCCAAAGGGCCTTCCAAACCAAGAGCCCACACTCCAGAAGATGACATTTCGATTGAAGAAGATCATCTTGTCGGTTCTTCCTCAGTCCATCCTGGAGAAGGATCTTCAGCCCCTCCACTAATAGTTGGCTTAGGAACTGTAACACTTTTGTCCCCTGGACGTCTTAGCACCTCACTCCATTTATCTTTGCCATCCAAGGCACAAGCTACAGAAGGTGCTACTACTGTATCCACCACTGATCAAGACCGCATTCCATCAGACGAGCCAGCTCTTGACTTCGAGGATGATGACTGGGATGGTGATTATGATACATATCTTGAAAAAAATACACATATTCCAAGTATTATACAAAACCTATACGGAATTATATATCATGATTTTGTATACTAACTTATTCTGTTTGTTTTGCAGATGTTATAATTGCACCAAAGCCTATGGCTCCTCCTCCTCAAGAAGAAGACATTTATGAGAAAAATAAGGAATCTGGGGAGGAAGGTTCTCCTTCAGAAGACGTAGATGCCGAAGAAGAGGGAGTACAAAGCATGAGATGGAGCCTCAAGAAGAACATCCTCCATCATTTGTGGCACAACAAGCACAATCTGAAGTGTCCTCTCTTGCTGAGGACCAACACAAAGAGAAGACTACAGTCGACCCTACCGTAGGTGATGATGGAGTTACTGGAGGAGAACCAGAGTTGAACAAAGAATCAGCTGTAGAGAGTTTCACCACAACTGAAGCAGTGAAAAATCCTGCAAAGCAAACGATTGAAGAAGATGCTGAAGGTATACTTGAGCCATCAACAGAAAGTGGGGAAGTTATAATAACATCCTCTACTGTTGTTACTAATCCGATACCAGTTTCTGACTAGCCAATGCCGGAACCTGAATCAGCTCCTGTAACTGTTACCATATCCATCAATACTACCACCGCCAGAACTCCAGAAATGGCTGGAGTAACAAATATTGAAGACATTACTTCTGAAATTCCTGGAAACCAAGCAGCAGTGACAACAATAGCTCCATCTCAGCTTGTTGTTACACCAACAATATCTGCAGATATTGGAGATACGATCCTTGAAACTTCTGAGAATCAATTGGCTATGACGGTAGTAACAGCAACGACTTCATCTCATCCTGCTGTCATGCCAGCCACATCTGCTTTCGACCCCCAAAGAAGAGATTTATTAGATATTGCCGCCACACCAAGCTCCAGCATAGAAATAAATCTCATGGTTGAGATTCATACCGAAACTTTTTATAAAACTTTGGCAACTTTGATAAAGATGGTCCTGAATAAGGGTCTCAGCTATGAGATTTTGAAGACGGCAATGGCTTTGACTATCAAGAATGTTGCCATGTTCAATGATGTTGAGAGAGCTGCCACTTTGGAGAAAATTATGGAGGACCTTGAGCAGCCGATTGGAGAATATCTCAGGCTATCAAATGAGACTGTTGAAGGCCTCATTCAGGAGGAGTATGATGCCTTAACAGCTGATTATCTTACTCGAGAGACTGCATATAATACAGCTCTCCATGAACACAGTTTGAAGGTTGCCAAAGAGAAAGCCTTTTTGGCTGGCATAAAACCTGCACTGCATGGTCACAGAGTGGTTTATGATGCTTTGAACATAGATATCCAGAGCAAAAATGATAGAATCCGCGAAGTCGAGGCAGAGCTAGCTTGCTTGAAGGCTGAAAGGGAGAAGATAATCGATGTTCGAAATCTGCACCTCACCCAAAGCTCAATTTTAGAAGAACAAGCTTTTGGGGCTGAATCGACCATTAGAACCCTTGATGAAGCCAAAGACAATTTGATAATCACCTTCGCTAAACTTTTCTGTATTTGTACCCCCGAAGCTCGACGTGCAGAGGCTACCAAGAAGGTTATGAGTTCTCATGGCAAGCGGTTATAAGAATTAAAGAAGTTGCTTCAAGATGTTTCCACTCCACCTTAAGAGAGTGCTTTGTCATCTTTCGTCTTATTCATTTTGTAGTGTTACCACCAGAAATGAATGAAAGATTCGTTTTGTGATCCTATCGTTTATTTGGAATTTAATCAATAGGTAAGAGATAGAAAGCACTTATCAGAGGTAATATGGACGTGACAAGTCTTTTAAACTCAACGTATTATATCTATCCAGAGGTAATATGAACATGATAGATAACGAAATCTTGTTTTGTGTGAGATAGAAAATACTTATCAGAGGTTATATGAACATGACAAGTTTTCTAAACTCAAAACATTATATCTATCCAGAGGTAATATGGACATGATAGATAATGAAATCTTGTTTTCTGTTTAGAGTGTACAATACTATCAGAGGTAATATGAACATGACAGTACGTAGGAGCTCAAAGAAAAGTAGATTAATATCTATGCAGAGGTCAAATGGACATAATAGATAGGAAAAGAAGGTGGATTTAGTATTTATCCAGAGGTTATAAAAACATGATAAATCCAACTTTATATACCAATTGGTAAGATAGGAGATCAAAAATCCCTTTCCAAAGAGACAAGTAATCAGCTTAACCAAACTTTGGTAGCTGGGGAATAAGAAGACAGATGTCATTGAAGATATATATGAGAGAAATAAATGAACCGATGGTGGCTCAAGGGACATTTTCAAATGGCTCGAATTCACCATCAGTTTGAACCATATTGACTGAAAATACTTGTCCAGATTCATTATATGAGGAACGAAATATATTGGTTTCAATGAATTGGACTTCTTCTGAATCCGATGATTGCGAAGAGCTAGAAGAGAATTCTTCTTGTATATCGTCATAAAACGTGTGGAACGGATCATATCCCAACCCATGACGAGTCTTTTGGTAAAACGGATCACCACATAATGGTAGTCATCTACCCTTGCCTTGATTGAGACCTTGCATAGTCTTCAAATCATATCCCATGTTCTGGATAATCTTGATAGATTGTTGACTATACTTGTCAATTCGGATTCTTCCCTTGTCTTTATCCTTCAGCTCATCTGCCTGAGCAATAGGGATATTTCTAGCCAGGCTAAACACAATTTGGCGCTTGTTTTTCTTATCAGACGGAACCACGAAATAAGATTCTTCGTGACGTCTAAAAGTTACGCAAGCTTGTAATGAAGCGGCCACAGGTAGAAGATAAGGAGAAGATGTTAGGAACCTTTGAGCATAAGGTCCAACATCTATATGAGGAGGAAAAGAATTTTTCTTTGATCGAGGTATAAAGTTTCTTCTGGCTCAATGTCGTCTTTATATCGATGACTTTGATTATCAGAAGATAAAGTCATTCTTTCGATAAACTTGACAGCCATATACTCGAAAAGGAAATCTTCATTGATATCAAAAAGTATAAAATGATCAATATTTACATCATTTACAATTTGACTGCTACGCTTCGGATTAATCATCAGTAGACCATTATCTGTCTTCTGCGTAGTTTTGCCAAGATTGACAATTAATGGTAGTTCTGGATCATTCGTACAAGAAGTACGCCCTTTGACCTTGATCATAAAAGGTTGAACTTAGCTCTTAGCAGGAATATTTGTTGATTCCTCAGATGAAATTTGAGTTCTTTCTTTAACCTTGATTATCAGAGGTTGATCATTGACAGATTGGGATTGGATTCGTCCCTTGACTATGATCTTTAAAGGTTGCTCCTCTGGCGGATCTTCATTAATAGACTGATCCTCAGTGGGTGATTGATCTTCAGCCATGTCTGATATCTCTTTCACATGCTCTTGTTTATAAAGCCTTGAATCAGAAAAATAGGCTTCGACACCCTTGAAGGGATTGATATCAGCGAACTCAGTCTTCACGACTCCTTAGGAATCCACATACTTGAAGCATTGGTGGAGAGTTGAAGGTACAATATTGTGCTCATGAATCTACTGTCTCCCTAAAAGGATATTATAGGAGACGTCTGAGTTGATAACATAAAAAGTTACCATGGTTCGAAGATCACCAATCTGAATCTGCAGACGAATCTTTCCCAATGGCTTGCTCTTGCCAGAGTTAAAACCGACTATCGTAGTACTAGTGTAAGTCAAATCACTAGTAGGGATCCTCAGGGGTCTTAGCATACTCTGAAGAATTATGCTAATTGAGGACCCGAGATCAATATAAATCCTGTCAATTTCAGTGGATCCAATATATCCAGTGTAGCACAAAGGTCTGTCATGCTTGTTATGCTTCAACAGCATATCTTTTTGTGTAAAGGTGATGTTAGGAATTGCTTCCATCACACTATGACTTTGTGGACATGACACTGGTATATTATCAGGAGTCTTGAGTTGAGCCAAGCATGAATCTGCTTGAAGTAAAGCTTCACTCAAAGTCTCTCTGCTTTCTCTGGAAAGGCGAAGCAACTCAAATATAGATAGTCTAGCCGAAGTATTGGCCAACTGAGCCAGAATATCAAACTTGTAAGGCTTCATCACCACCCTCTGACTGGAAGCAGACTTCAACGGGACGTCGAAGCGCACTGCTTTCTGTTTCCCTTTTCAACTACGGAAGATTTAGCAGGAACATGAGAGGGTTGAGTTGGTAGTGTCTCCACTACGTCTTCAGCTTCTTTGGAGGATCCCTCGTAGTCTTTATGGTACTCTTTTCCGAATCTTGTACCAGTAAAAGTTTCTTCTTCAGACTCAGGAGAAGGAAGTACCATATTACAGGATTTTGTCTTCCCTTTCTTAGCCTTCTTCTTGTGTGGATTGTTACGAGGAGCTTCAGAACCCAATCCCACAGTAGAAATTTGATTTTGAATCTGTAAAGGAAGTCGTATTCCTTTATCATAATTCAAACCTTCTGCCTTTTGAAAGTCATAACCCATCTTCTTCATGAGATGAACAGATTGCTGACTATACAAGTGAGTGGGCAGCGGACTTTTGACAGGTGTTTCAACAGAGGAAGAGGAAGAGGCAAGACCTTCTGTAACCTCAGGAGAATGAAGAATAGATGTCACTGTAGTTACGGAAGGAGAAGGATTCGGGATACGAGGAGAAATCCCTGTCGAAGCTTTTTCATAAGCAGCAAAGACTTGTTGTGCCCGATATAAAGGAACACTATTCGTGGCTAACCACTGCTGATGAGTAAGCTTGAGCTTGGTAGGAGGAGCTAGACTTGGAGGATAGATGTTCAGTCCTTTCAGTCTATCTTCTAAAGGAAGGCCATCCCATAGGTGATCCAAGTCATCGGGATCAGGAATAACATGGAAAATCATGTTGCAAGTTCTGATTTTCTTGCCCTTCTTGGATTTTGAAGTTTTATCTTCACTTTCCAACTCAGGCACTAAGTCAGGATGTACCCACATGATTTCACCATTCTTTAGTGTAAGCGACAGTAATCCTGCATTTTCTTCTCTGGCAGGTGGGATATTCACGATCTTCATCGTCGCCTTCGGAATTGGGATAATTCCATCTGGGACTTGCTGTGGAGGAAAATCTCCGAACTGAAGAGAAACCATATTGGTCGTAACCGTATGGTCATCATTGGTTAAAGCAATAGCACCACCATTTATCAGCTCTTGGATTTTTTTTTCAAGACATAGCAAGCACTGGTAGGATGATTAATATATCTATGATAGATACAATATTTGGGATTATCAGTCAGATTCACCTCATTAGGCCTCTTTGGCTCCGGAATCTGAAGTTTACCACTCTTCACCAGACATTGAAATATCCCTGGGATATCACTTTCGTCAAAAGAATATTCTTCCTTTGGCCAGGAAGATTCTTGATTGTTCGGCGTCGTTTTGTTCTTGGAAAGATTAACCATAAGAGTATCTTTTCCCCTTACATTACGATTGCCATGATTATTACTAGGATTACTTTTCTTCCCTTTATCTTCTGAAGTGAAAATCATCCCATGCTCTCGAGCCAACCTACCATTGGTCTCGGCAGAAACTGCTGCTATGATAAACGAAGCCCAATCTGAGAATTGGAAACCCGTGAAAACAGCAATGGATGGTCGCAGATTCATCTTACATGTATCAATCAACGCTGAATCTGGCATACCAGGAGGCATCTTTAAAGTAGCCTGTCGGAAACGTTCGATGAACGTCCGAGTATCTTCTTTCTCCTTTTGCTTGATTTCTATCAAGGAAGACATGTTTATGTCCATACCTCCTTCATAGAAACGGGAGAGAAACATTGCCTTGAATTCGTCAAAAGACGAAATAGAATTATCGGGTAAACTACGATACCAGTCGTAAGCTGAACCTGTCAGGCACCCGATGAACACTCGAGTGAGAAGTGCATTATTTTTCTGCAAGTGTACAGTCATAATAGCAAAGTAATTGATATATTGACTGGGAGATGCTTTTCCATCGAACAAAACCATAGATTGTGGCTTGAATTTTGGTGAAAAGGATACATCATTCCAATGAGGAGGATAAGGTTGCTTGATCCCTAACCTCTGGAGCTGATCTTTGTGCCTCAAAACTTCAAACTGTGCTTTGAGCTCACGCACTGCTTGAATGGATTCATTGGTTTGGGGAAGCACATTTGATTGAATGGTTGTTGGATGTACCGTAACCCCCACTGGAGGTGGTACATCTTCAGGAATGATGGGATCTGGAGATGCAGAATTCTGATTAATAGCCGCTCTTAAGTATTCAAAGGTATTTCAGCCCCTTGACTATTTTGAGTTTGTGCTGCTACTGGTACTGGTGTTATTACCGTCGGCTGAGCAGTTTGCTGATTCAAAATTATCTGATGCATACTTTGCACCATGTTAAGCATATCTTTCAGTGATTGCTCAACGGCAGTGAGACGTTGTTCTGTATTAGCAGATGACGTCTCTGGTTTATCTCCAACAGCGTAGGATTCAACCTCTCTTGAAGATACGTAAGGATTTGTATAGAAGTATGAATCCACACTATCGGTATCAGACTCAAAAGATTGAGTACCCCCAGCTTCTTAATCAGAAGTCTGTAATTGCCTTTGTCTTCTTGATCGAGTATTCTGATATACTCCTTCAAAGGAATTAAGAAGTCTGTTGAACTGTTGTTGACCTAGAGTTTGGGACATGTTCCGTCTCGGACGTCGTCCTCTGTGAGTATAAGATGCCATGTTGACTGATGCATATGACAGCTCATCTTCTTGGTCTTCAGCTTGATGTTGAAGCGAATTAAAACTCAATCGATCAAAAACTGACCGTTTTGAAGCTGAACAACAACAATTGATCACAACCTGGTGATATTCACAATGATGTTTTTCTAGGGGGAGTGTCTCCGGAGATTGTGAATTCTTACGCATTTGCATTAGCAATTCACGTAAGTCAGAAGGAGTGGAGGGAGTGTTCTTCTTTATCACATTAGGGGTAGAAAAATGTTTAGTACCCTGTGTGTAAAGAAGATTACTAGTAGCATTCGCAGAACCAAATTGTACATTTCTACGCGTTTGGAGTTGTGTGCGTAAATCTTGAGATTTTTGAGCACGAAGGACTCCATCTTCATGGCGCGTAATTTGCAAGTTTGGTACTTTGCGTAAAGCAGTATAAGAAGGCTGTTGGTATAGGACAGAAGTTTTACCAACAACATTTTTACGCTGTATGCGTTTAGGTACATTCACATTAGATGTGCAAACATCGTTGTAAATTTTATCTACACTGTCACAGACAGGAGACTTACCTTTACGCGTAAAACGTAAAAATTGATTATCTACCACGTCACAGACGGGAGATTTTGTTTTATGTGAGGAGCGTAATTTGTGTGTGTCTACCATGTCACAGGCGCGAGACTTATTTTTACACTCAGAAGCATTAGAATCTGCCACATTATAAATGGGAGACTCATTCTTATGCCTTGAGCGTAAAACTTGGTTTTTACCCAGTAGGCGTAAAACCTGGTTCTTACGCAGTGGGCGTGGAACCTGATCATCTACACCGTCACAGACGGGAGACAAATTGTCACACTTAGAGAGCGACGTCGAAGTAAGGACTGTCTCGTTATGAACGGGAGCCCATACGATAGGAGAGGAAAGAATTCCCTTGCTATCAGAAGCAACAGAGAGATCAGCAGCTACTTTGGATTTAGGGATCCAAACTTTTCGTGCTTTGCGAGATTTTTGAACATTGGAGCAGCGAGAACCATCCCCAGTTCGGAGCATTTCTTCGTAGGCAGTCTGGTCGAAGTGCACAACCACGGTCTTCTTGGTCGAACCGACCGAAACATCATCATATTGAGCAATTGCCTTCTCGTCAGAGGAGAAGGTCGTCCCCAGCAGAGTCGCCATTTTTGTTTCACTTAACAAAATGCCTTGGAGAAATTGACTTTTGAAAATAAAACAAAAAAAAGTACAAGGAGTACAAATTTGATTCTGGAAAAGTATTGCTATGGAAGTCTGATTCGTAAATGATCACTTTGTTCCTTGGACCATATGATGATGATGAAGATCACTGCTTGAAGTAGAACAACTGGAAGAACTAAGTCACCAGAAAGGTATCGACGCACTTGGGCACTAATGGCGAGGCCGAATGCTTTCCTGCTTTGCTTCACTCTGTTCTGAAAGAAAGGTTGAAGAAGAATGCTCTGGAGAATCAAAATCTCTAAGTTCTGATCTCTGTATTCTCTCCTGTCTCTGTGTGTGTCTTATGAGAAAAATAAGTCTATTTATAGACTTGGGCTTTTATGCGTAAAAACTCAGCAAAAGTTCCATTTTTACGCTAACAAATGCCACCCACGACTGAAGCTATTCTCTGCATATGTTGACATGTGTCCCATCATTTCAGTAAGAATAGGATGCATGTACACACGTTCTTCGAAAAGAATGGCATAAAAGCCACGTAGGCAGACCACGTTCCAAGCTGGTGGAGGAGAATAGGGCGTAAAAATAGCCTCAATGTACTCTGAGCGTAAAGCAGTAGATTAGGCGTAAAATAGCCTTGACATAGACTTTTCGCGTAAAGTGGTTGTTAAATAACCTTGAACATAAAGTAGCTTAAATAGACTTTACGCACACGTCGACTGTTGAGCGTAAAGGCTCGTATAATCTTCGTACGTAAAAGAAGCCATAGTGTGAGCGTAAAGTAGCTCAATCCACACACTAAATGACAACATTGGTCTCTGTGTAAAAACAAATCCCTTTGTGATATATGCCATCATTAATATCTCCATGTCAGAGTTTGCATTAAATGCGAGATTTGACAGCTTTGTCCAGCGTAAAAGTGGCTGATCGGTCCTTGGCGTAAAACCATGGGTGTAGACCCGAGCGTAAAATGATCAGCCTATTTAGGCGTAAAGCGATTAGCCATGTCTTGGGCGTAAAGAGATTAACCGCTCTGCTTGGCGTAAAACAGATCACTTATGAATGAGATGACTCTTTCTTTGAAGCACTTTTTACGCTCCTACAGTCATCTCTCGAGTCAATCCACTCAGGGTTCTCATGACGAAGTCGGGATCATTGAACTCCCGACTAGCTACATGGACAATTCTGTTGACGCCGTACAACATGGTGTTCGTTCCATAAAAAGCCGTCAAGGGTCAAGCTCTAGCCGACTTTTTAGCCGCACACCCCATCCCGGAGTCCTCCAGACTCTATGAAGACATCCCGGATGAGGTCCAAGAATCAAACGTCACCGAAGAAAACTCCGTTTGGCGGGTGTTTTTTGATGGCGCTTCAAGAACAGGCTCCAAAGGCCAAATTATCACAGGAGTGGGGGTGGTCCTAGTCTCCCCCGATCAGCTGGTCATCCAGCGTGCTTACTCCCTTTCGAAGCCGTACTCCAACAATATTGCCGAGTACAACGCTTTCATCATAGGACTCCAGCTGGTGCAACTGCTGGGGGTGGATCATCTGGAAGCTTACGGCGACTCCAAACTCGTCGTTAATCAAATCCGAGGGCAGTACGAAGATCGTCATGAATATCTGGTTCCTTACTATGAAGCTGCATTGAATATTATTTCAACCTTCACTAAGTTCTTCATTGAACACATACCTCGGCTACAAAACTTGGAGGCTGACGCTCTGGCTGGCCTCGCAGCTTCATTAGCAGCACCCCTCGGGACTCAACACTACGTCACGATAGTCGGACGAGACTTGGTCTGTCCCAAAAACAACCTACGCTCATAAATGGCCCATGCCATGACGAAAAGTGCCGGTGTTAATGTACGAGACTGGAGGTTCCCATTCATCGACTTTGCTGTCTATGGAATCCTCCCAGAAGACCCGAAAGAAGTCGTCTCGGTCAGGAGGCGTTCCCTTCGATTTTATTATGATACAGCTACTAAAATGCTGTACCGACGTTCCTTCGATGGACTTCTCCTTCGATGTCTATCCAACGAAGTAGCAGCCGAAGCCCTTCGGGAAGCTCATGACGGGACTTGCGGGGCTCATCAACCTGGTTCTAAGTTACAGGATCGACTGCGATGCTTGGGTTACTACTGGCCAACTATGGCAGCCGACGCTGTCGACTATGCTAAAAAGTGCCATGCTTGCCAGCTTCATGCCGACTTTATCCATACACCGTCGGAACCACTACATCCTACGGTCGCCTCCTGGCCCTTCGAAGCTTGGGGCATGGACATTGTAGGACCGATCACCCCTCCATCATCGAGGGGACACCGCTTTATCCTAGACATCATCGACTACTTCTCCAAATGGGCAGAAGCAGTTCCGTTGATGGAAGTGAAAAGCTCCAGGATGATCAACTTCATCAAGCACCATGTCATCTACCGTTTTGGGGTACCTCAAAGGATTATCCATGATAACGGTCCACAGTTTATCAGCCATGTTTTCAGCAGATTCTGTGACAAGAATCGAATTCAGAACATGGCGTCAACCGCCTATAATTCGACAGCAAACGGATTGGCCGAGGCATTTAACAAGACCATCGTCAAGCTACTCAAAAAGGTAGTGTCATCTAACAAACACGACTGGGACGAAAAGCTCAGCAAATGTCTTTGGGCCTACCGTACAACGGTACGGACCCCGACGGGCAACACCCCGTTCTTCTTAGTCTACGGGAGCGAAGCGGTACTGCCTCTCGAGATTCAGATACCCTCACTCCGTGTGGCGATCACAAACCAATTAACAGAAGAAGACAACCAGCATCGTTGTCTACGAGAATTGGAGGCACTTGACAAAAAATGTCTCCTAGCTCAGCAGTGCATTGAACTTTATCAAGCCCGTATATCATAGGCTTTCAACAAAAAGGTCAAGCAGTGGACTTTCCAAGTAGGCGACCTAGTCCTGGCAGTCAGGAGGCCGATGGTGTTAACTCATAAAATACCAGGAAAGTTCGAGCCCAAGTGGGAGGGACCTTTCATCATAGAGACGGTATACTCAAACGGTGCTTACCGCCTCGCCCGACCAAACGGAGACTTGTTCATGATGTCCATCAACGACAAGTTCCTAAAGAAGTACTACTCATGACATCTTTCAGACATGTACTTCCATCTCTACCAAATAAGAAAGTCAGTGGACCTGATCATCAGAGCTCACATACATCTTTCCTTCACAAAAATCCTATGCTTTCGGAACCCAGTTGTTCCGCGGCATTCTATCCCCAGTAGAAAAACAACCACGTCCACATTACCTCTCAGTTGCTCCTCTACGCCCTGCAAAGCGTAATCTTACACCACGTAGGATTACGCTGTTCATCATGTTTACCACGTCCTTATTACCTCTGAGTAAACATCCCGTACGAACAACCCCTGCATTGACGTACATCAATCGCAGAACTTCCATGTCCATATTACCTCTGAGTAGTTCTGCGTATCCCTCCAGAGTTACTCCTACCACATCCATAACACCTCTGAGTAGGATGACTTCATCATCCGAACCACATATTTGCCACGTCTATATTACCTCTGAACAAACATGTCGGTTCTCTCAAACTTATTATCTGTACCTAAAAACCAAGGTGCGCAAAAGATAATTGGTCCACATAAATCATCAGTTCATGACAACAAAAATGAACACACCACAAAATTTTTTATCTTTTATTTAAAAGTAAAGGATTACAACCCCATCAGAAGTTGCAAACTACAAAAATAACAAAAAGAGAGAGACTACAATCCCTAAGCATCACTGGGATTGGCAGAAAGCTCTTCAATCCGATGCTTCAAGTCTTTCGTCCGAGTCTCTATGGTCGCCAAGACCCGGCGTTCGGCTTCTTGACGCATCACCTCTACAGCTTCGGGGGCAGTATCAGTCTCATACTTCTCGTCTAGTTGTTGCCGCTGGTGGGTCAGGAAAAGAACCTGGCGGGTAAAAGCTGCTTCCTCCTCCTTAGATGCTACATGTTCAGCTTGGACTCGCTCAGCATCTAACAAGAGTTGGGCTCGTTGGTCTTCAAGATACCAAATCTTGGCAGTGACCTCCGCTATGGTAGCCTCCAACGAGGCCCACAACTCCACCTTCTCCTGCGTGGATTGAGATAGCCTCTCCACCGTAGCTTTAGTTTCGGCCACCTCACGGTCCCAGACAGCCACTGTGTGGCCTGATACGACGACTCGACTTCAGCTATCAATTTCTCATTTTCTGCTTCTATCAGAGCAGAAAAGTTCTTTCGCCGGATACTCTGAAGCTCAGAAAGAAGCTGGTCGAGCTCGGCCACCGATACCTCCAGAATCTCGGCCATATGATCGTGGCCCTAGTGCGAACGTATCAAACCAATGGAAGGGAGCACCATGGCTTTTGCCGTCGTAAAACTCTCGTTCGCATTCAGTACCGTTGATATGCCTTTCTGCAGCATCTTGTACACTGCTTCAACAACGAACTGGACATACTCGTCCGCGTCTGCCAACACCTGAGGCGTCATAGCAGGAGTCGGAGGAGCTACTCTGGACAGCAGACCTGAAGAAGACCCACCGACCTCAATATGCGAGGCCGCAACCTCAACCTCAACGGACCCTCTCTCGTCAGGGACCTGCACTTCATCACTAGCCCGAAGTGCCAAGTGGACGAAAGGAGCCGGATGGGGCGTCGATATCGACCCCCATTTGGCAAAGGGAAGCATCTAGAAGGACTTCGTTCAGCAAGGGGATAGTCATCGACACTGATACAGCAAAAACAAAAGTCAGGCAGCAAGGAGAAAGTTAGAGGCTTCAAAAACCAAAACATTTGAGGCACATCAGCAGCCTGGCGCATAATCAGGGCCCAAGCCCATGCGCGTCAGCAGTGAAGTTTCGGCGTATAATCAGGGCCCAAGCCCATGCGCTTCAGCAGTGAAACTTCGACGCATAATCAGGGCCCGAGCCCATACGCGTCAGCAGTGAAGCTTCGGCGCATAATCAGGGCCCGAGCCCATGCGCATCAGCAGCGAAGCCTCGGCGCATAATAAGGGTCTAAACCCATGCGTGTCAGCGGAAGAACTTAAGCGCATCATCAGGACAGAAGTCCATGCGCGTCGCAACAAGGAGTTAGGGCACAGCAACATGATGCAACTCATCCGTATGCCCCAAACTCGTCTAAAAAAGAGTTGGCAAAAGACACCCACCAGTCACCGCGGGTCGAACGTCGATGGGAGTCACAGTGATGACAGGAGCGTCCTCCTCATCGAACTCTATCGGCTCCTTTCCTTTGCTTCGCCCTCGGCCAACACCACCGCGAGGAGTTTTGGGAGCCATTCCTCGAAAGGACTAAAAGTTCTCAAAGAAGAAGGAAACAAGAAGAAGAAGAAAGCTTATTGGCAGAAAGTAAAGATCTCTCTCTCTACCAGACGCCTATTTATAGGATTGGTCGCACGCGTGAACCGATGAAGAGTGACGTCAGCTGTCGCCTGGGGTTCTACAAAGTGATAACTGCAAATAATCCAAAAAGTTTATCATTAAATCTTTTTGTTTATTTCGAAGCGTTATCATTAGCATTAAAACTTAGAGGAGCATGCGCCTCATCATAGATGCGCGGAGCAATCATGCTCCCCGAACAGTTGTGTGCCCCATTGAAGACCATACCATGCTACTTATTCAAAGTATTCCAAAACTTGACAGAAAAGTTTAAAAACTTTGAAGGGGGTCTTGTAGAAGCATGGAATTTCAGGCGCATCTACAGGCCAGAATTCCTATGCGCCTAACATTATATGCGCCAGGAAACATCAAACGAAGTACTGGGCACAACAAGACAGCAAAAGTATAGACATCAAAAGCATTTTTTTATTTCATATAAAAGTCTATTACATGTCTAAAAAAGGCTTTACAAAGAAGAATTTTTACAAAAAAGAAAGATCCTAAGACAACAGCCAGGAGCAGCAAACTGTCATGCGCCTTCTGCCCGGCGCATCATCAGTCAGGCGCATCACTTCAGCGTCTCAGTCAGGCGTGGCTCTTCAGCGTCTCAGTCAGGCGTAGCTCTTCAGCATCTTAGTCAGGCATGGCTCTTCAGCGTCTCAGTCAGGCACATCACTTCAGCGTCTTAGTTATGCGCATCATGAAGTCTCAGCATATGTGCTCTACTTCGACCCAATTAAGTGCTTCGACTAATGAAACATTTATTGAGCAGAACTAGGGTGGGCGATCAACCCCACTCTAACTGGAGGAAGAGCTCTCCAAAGCCTAAGGAAGAGGAGAGCATCGCAACTCCGATCTACGGCTAAAGGAGCAGCTTTCAACACAACCAGAGTGGACAACACCCCATTCTTGCAGGAGGAAGAGCTCTCCAAAGCCCAAGGAAGATGGAAGCACCATAATTCTGATCTGCAGCTCTTCCAGCATAACGGAGTCGGGGCTTGAGCATCCCGATCTTTGGATACAACAGGCACATTTCGTCTGCCTCAGAAGCCCTCGATTCCGACTTTTGGATGTAACAGTCACCTTCAAGTGCATGAATGAAGACAATTTGTCGCATCTTCACCCTCGGGAGCATCTTGTCAACAGAATATGGTCGAACAAATAAGTTCATTCGGGAAGAAGTGAGAGAACGAAAAGCAAACTCTCTCCTTGCTGCTATTTATAGGCTGGGTAAATCAAACCCATGTGCCAAGTGACGGGCTCTCCTAATCCCGTGCAATGAATTTGCATTTATGGTGATGAACCTGACACTTCGAATTTGGCCAAGTCAAAAACGGCTATTTAAAGCACTCGAGAAACGCAACAGTCGGACCAATAAAGACACATCATGCAAATGGATGCGTCGGTCAGATACAGCGCATCCTACAGACGCGCCAGTCACTACCAAGCGCCCTGTATGGATGCGCCCAATAAAGCACAGATCCATGCGTCCTAATCAACATGGACCCATGCGCCTAATGGAACGCAGATCTATGCACCCACTCAACAGCCCATCACCTGTCAAAGAATATTAAATGCTGAAGTCCTAACACGACAACAGCCATACCTCGATGACAGAGCAACAACAGCTTTTACAGAAAATGAAGCGCCGCTGACATCCGCGTCATTATTACTCTCTTTCGGCGGTTACAAGCCACGTGGCTGCCCAACCATTCGTATGCGCCTCCGCAGCCATGCGCCCAAACCTCTGCATGCGCTTCAAGAGCCATGCACCTCAGACCTTTCTCTGATCCCTAAAGACAGAGGTCAAGTCACTACTGAAGCTTCGCATGTACCTCAAAAGTCGTGCGTCCAGACTGGTTCGTGACTCCTGAAGGTTACGAGCCAAAGTCTTTTCATGCACCCAATTTCAGGCGTATCCTATCAGATTACCCTCCACCAAATCCGAGATCTTTGAGCTACGGACGCGCGCCACGTGTCCTTTGACTCAATTCAGCCTATGAAGGGGTACTAATTACCTAAGATCTCAGCAACAGAAAGATCCTCTCCTCTGCTACGTGCCAGCCCACAAAAGTAGCATAAAGAATTCAACCCACAAATGATGGTACATCGTCCATGCGCCTCCTGCAGCTTCAACCACATGGCGTCCCCACGTACAGGCACATCCTATATATGTGCGCATGAGCAGCCATCCTGCAAGCTATAAATAGAGGGATCATCTCCTTCTTCCACACACACCTACGGACAGAGACCTACATACACACAGTAAGAGAGGCAGATACAGACACTCAACGTCTTTTTCCTCTCCGCAAGCTCCAGCACCCAGAGCAACTCAGACCTTCAGAGAACCGAGAACCGTCGTCAGATCGTCAACGGAGTCAACGCATTACCACTCGCTCCATCGACACATGGATCCAGATAAACAAAAGTGTACTCCTAGGACTACATCTAAGTCCTATATTGTAACACTGTTCTGTTTGTAATTGAAATTGAAATCAAAAGATTTTAATGACAAACAGCTCCTAGTCGTTATGATGATTATGAACATGACATTACCAATTTTTTGTCTTATTCTAACATTTCTTTGAATTATCGAGCCTTCATTGCATCGTTAGACTCTACTTCTTTTCCTAAGTGTTGGCAGGAAGCAAAGAAAGATCCAAGGTGGAAAGCTGCAATGATGGAAGAACTTGGAGTACTAGAGAAAAATAAGACATGGAAGCTGGTTCCATTACCTGAAGGGAAGAAAACTGTGGGACACAAATGGGTGTACATAGTGAAGGAGATGCCAGTAGGAAAAGTAGAGCGGTACAAGACGAGGTTGGTTGCAAAAGGATACACACAATCATATAGCATCGACTATGATGAGACGTTTGCCCCAGTAGCAAAAATGAGCACGATAAGAACTCTGGTCTCCACTGCAGCAAACTATGGATGGAAGTTATACCAATTAGATGTGAAGAATGCCTTTCTCCACGGGGACCTGCAAGAAAAAGTGTACATGGAGCTTCGGCCAGGATGCTATGCGACAGAATCAGACGGAGGGACGTCGCATAAAAAAGTGTATAAACTAAAAAAGTCGCTGTACGGGCTCAAGCAATCTCCTCGAGCCTAGTTTGATAGATTCAGAAAGGCTGTTACTGGTATGGGATACCATCAAACAAATGTAGATCATACAGTCTTTCTTCAGCATGCAAGAGGCCACATTACTATACTTGCTGTATATATGGATGATATAGTAATCACAGGTGATGATGAGGTCGAGATCACTAAGCTGAAATCAAAACTCGTAAAAGAGTTTGAGGTGAAGGATTTAGGAGCGATGACGTACTTTTTGGGTATCGAGGTGTGTGATGGCGAACAAGGAATTGTTCTCTCACAAAGAAAATACGTACTAGATCTGTAAGCCCCCTGAATTTAGGGCTTATTTTTTTAATTTTATAAATCAATTATTTGCAATAGATATTATTATTTGATTATTATTTGATTTAATGGTCTTTTCCGTAACTTTGACTTCTGGAGCGTCAGGGATGCCAATCTCTGGAAACTCTCTTCATCAGTGTGTAGTAGACAAGATTACCTTCATGTTGATATATCATGTCCCATCCAAACTTGTTCTCTTGTACTCTTTTTGCTTCACACAACTTTGGGTCAATTTAGACCATTTGATCATTAAATAATTACTAATTGATTTTCCCAATTTTATCTTTGATCATCATATGCACGTTACCGTAACTTTTAATTTAGGAGCACAAGGCTAGTCATTTTCTTGAAACTAACTTCTCATGCATGATCTACTCGAGATGCCCTACATCTCTGACCTTCGTGTCCCACTCAGACACACCATATTGTGCTTCATTTGCTTCGCATAACTTTTGGGTCAATTTAGGCCAATTAATTATCCACCGTAAAATATGACCTGACTTCCAGTTTAATTTCGGGACACGACATCGATCCAACCTAGTCGATCCAAAATATGGACATGACCCACATGAAGCCTACTACCCACATGATACTTGTGTTTTATTTATTTGAGTCCCCACACGTTACTTATTTATCCATGATCATAAATACCTATTTAAATTTAATTATTGTACCATGTCCGATTTTGACCCGACCCGGCTCTACCGAACCCAATCCAAATTTCATGTTGCCCCCGCATGAATACCCACCAAACTTTTTCCTACCAAAAATATTAAATACCTAGTTTTTCCACTTAATATTTAATGTATATTTTACTGATTTAAATCCTAAAGAAATAATCTAATTCTCCATTTTAATCCTAGCCTTTGATCTACCCCAACTCATCACCACCCTCCATTTCCTACAGAACATACTTACACCCCCCCATGCATTGGCCGGCCCTAACATTTAGGAATTCCTCTCCCTCTCTCATTTATTACACATACACACACACATAATATTCTCTATCCCTCTCTCATTTTAACAGCAAGAACAGCCCCCATGCCTTTGCCGACACCCCCACCTTCATCAACATCATCATAACACCACCACCCTCCCCTTAGCTCAGCCTCCTTCTCCATTCTCCTCCTTCACATCATTACACCATCACCACCATCATTTTCAACAATACCACCATCACCCTCCTCTAACACCACCATCACCATCACCATTATCACCCGAACCACCACCAACCACCACACGCCACCCTGCGCCATCGTGCCTCGTAGCTGCACTGCCGTGTCCTACCGCTGCGCCATCGTCTTGGCAGCAGCAGCAGCGCGCGCAACAGCAGCAGTGGCGCGCACGGCAGCAGCCACTGCCGGCCAACTTCGTGCCGCCGTGGCCGTCGGCGAGCCCCCTTGGCTGGGCGACCTCCTCCGGGCCATCGTCGACGTTCCCAACGTGCACAATAGAATATTCGTGTATTTCGCACGAAATCCCGTCGTGACGCGCTCGGAATGGATTTCAGAATGGCGTTCCATCGCAGCGACTTCACGTGCATTTTCGAGAAATTCGACCGTTGGATCGGCGAACTCTTTGCTTCGTCATAATCTCGATATATACCCCTTACGCCCCTCAAGTTTCGTCCGTTAATTTTATCGTTTGATACATCAAAACCGGCTACCAAGTTGGCACTTTAAATTATGTTATTTTTGGACAGTTTTGTGGAGCCAACTTCGTCGGTTCGTATCTTCTCCATCGCAGTTCCTTCTGGCGTGCCACTGGTTCCTATGCGCAGCTGGTATAACCCTCTTCCTGTCTCTTAAGTTTCGTTTAATTGTGAGCACGTTTGATTGGTTGAATTTGACGCCAAAGTTGGCCGTCCAAATTCGTAGCTTCCAACTTGTAAAAATTGTCGTTCTGGCACAAATTAATATATAGTTTGTTAGATTTGGAGGACGTATGCCCTGGCACGTATTTTGGTGCAAACCGGGTCCCACAGTCCGGGTCAACGGGACTTTTTGACGTCGGCTCATCGAAATCCAATTCTGGATATACCGTTGAGTTCGTATCATCATTCTGGACTCGTTGACATATAATTTGCTAGGTTTTAGTAGACATTGGTTCCGGCATACATTTTCGTGCAAGTCGGATACCAATATCCGGGTCAACGGATCAATTTGAGATCGGGTCAACGGAATCCAATTCTGGATATACCGTTGGATTCGTATCATTATTCTGGATTTGTGGACATATAATTTGTTAGGTTTAGTGGACTAGCATTCTAGCACATTTTTTGGTGCAAAACGGGTCCGACACGAACACCGTTTTGACCAAAAATTACCTTTTTGCTCTTGTGTCCAAATTGGACTTATGGATAGGCTATCCTAGCTGATTTGACCATTCTGGACACGTTGGTGATGTTTGTTTCATCATCCGACAATGTTTGTAGATATTTCTCTATGTATTACCTTTTATTATAATTAATTCTTATTAAGTTCGTATTTCGGAATTAGTACAACGAAACTGAGATCAGTCGATTCCAGTGATCTCACATCGCTGAAATTGACAAGATGATCATGTGGATCACTGTGATAATATTATTAACTTTACCGTTGATTATCTTATCTCGATTTACGTGTCATAGGTTTCGATGTACGAATAACGAGGTACAACTTGATATTTTTAGATTAGAGTTGATCCTGTTTGACCAAGATATATAGTATCTTGGTAGGTAAATATTAGGAATAGTATGCTTAGGCTAGTTTTGACCTCGATTGACCAAGTTTGACTGCTCTGACCAAAAGTCAACTATTAGTCAACATTAGCCTAGTTTGACCCAGAGTTGACCAGTTGATCAAAAGTCAATTGTAAGTCAACCTTTGACCAAGTTTGACCTAGTTGACTTGGTTTGACTTTCTGTGACCTAGTTTGACCTAGTGTGACTCAGTGTGACCTAGTTTGACTTAGTTGGACTGAGATTGACCTAGATTACATAACTTATACTATATAATCCTGCCTAACACTGTTGAACCCTAATTAGCTTATATATATCTCATCTTTAGGTTTGTGGCATCACTCTGAGCATCGACCCCATTTGACAGCTCATGACCGCAGGCGAGTATATTTACTGATAGTTTTTATTATCTTGATATCTGCTATATCCAATTCAGTTGTAGTGTCTTACTTGATTTTTCGACACGATGGTTCACGTACTAGTATACGTCGGATCATGACATGAGATATTGTTCCTAGATTTTCTTGGTATATTCGTACATTTCCTGTCTTATTTCCTGTACTTGTATAGACACTGATTCCTGAGAGGGAGTAGCTACCCTCTTAGGAAATCCCGTGTCATGACGTGTCATGTCCGGATCCATTATACTATTCGGGGATGGAGAATTATTAGGGGCTATGTGATCAATACCATCTTGTCACTATATTCTTGTGCTCGTGCTACTCTCACCTCACGTAGGGTGTAGCGAGATCTTATTCCTTGTGCTCGTTATCCAGGTTGGCCGGCATAACCCTTTTCAGTAATTTTTATGTGATTGTCGGGCCAAGTGGATAACCTGTCCTGTACTTTCCTAAGCCGATCACATAACGCTCTAATAATTTACGGCATATTTTATATTTATTTTATTATATCAAATATCCTACTCAGTTCTACATTCAGTACTTTTCTCACCATGTTATGATATTCAGTACTCACATGTTCTACATGATCTTATGCTAAACCTTGATTGGAGGCTAAGATCTGTTCAGGAGAAGGGTTACAACCTCGGTCCTTGTTTGGTTTACGGGTTGTAACTTGGCTTCCGGAATAGCTCCCAAGTCATCTTATCAATTATATATTTTCTGTTGATTTTGTCTTGTATTTCATTATGATTGTCTCTTATAGAATTTGTCAATTCATATGGAACTGCTGTTAGTGTTTGTACTTGCTCATTTTTCTGATAGGATAACCGTTGATGTTTACAGAGTGCATGTTAGCTGATTGCTCTACCTTTTACGGGTATGGCCAGGATAGAGTTTGATGAGACATTACCCCTGGAGCCCGTAGATGATATAGCCCCTATTTAGACTGTTAGATAGATTTGCCTGGACTGCAATCCAGCTAGTATTTTCAGACTGTAGTTTTTATATTATATTTTAAGTTTTTGTGATGTGTTTATATCTCTGAGCTTGTGTTGGATCTTGAACTCCTTTCTAGTTTTCCTTTCTATCATATTTCTATTTCGTGCTATCTATCCTAGTTTGTCTTGTGATTGAGTTATGCCATATTATACCTCCGTACGGAGATGACAGGTACCCTTATATTTTATCTAGTTGTAGTATTTATAGATGACCTATACAGTGTTCTACCGTCGATTCTGCGGCGTAGGCTGGACGTAACCACGTACTCGTGCCCCTAACCAGGGTGCGGTCATGTGACACATTTTTGTGGTGGTCCATGCAGGTCAGAGTCGCAACTAGTGCGATTTCATAGTGGTGCTTGACTTAGAGCGCTGCTACGAGCCTGCTATTAGGATATATGTTCTAGGTTATGATAGGAGTTGCTCAATCACAGTTAGGAACTCTTGATAGATTCCAGGGATAACCCCTGAGAATCTTACTTCGAAAACTCTTGAGTCTATTCCCACTTGCCTCCATTTACACTTCCTTTATTTGTTGTTGATTTTGATTTCTGATGTTCGTTGTTGACTTTGATCTTGCATCGAGATAAATTTTCTGGATTGAATTAAGGTATATCCTGATAAGGTAAATGTCTGCTTTATTTATGGAGTTTAGAATTTATCGCAGCCATACAAGCTAGCATGACAAGAATATAGAGCCTGATTTTAGATATGCTTATCCTAGTTATGGAATTTGGATTTTCTTGCAGCCATACCGGTTGGCGTGGTAAGAATTCCAGATGACATAATTTTAGGGTGTATACCTTAGTTATGAACTCTATCGTTTATTGCAGCTATGCTTACTGGCGTGGCCAAAATTCTGGCAACATAATTTCAGGAAGATGTATATGGTTATCAGATTATATCTTAAGTCGGATCACTTCGTTATGACCGGATGAGCAAGAACAAATTCTTATCATCATTCTTTCCCGTCTTGGTTAACTCTGTCTATCTACAGCCACAAGTAAGATTTTCTCAACATGATTGTTTTATGTTCCATCTTTCCTATGATTTGACTAAACTCTTCTTCGCTAACCTCTTGGGTAATTCTTCTTGTCCTTCCCGATAATTGTTGAAAGTGCCTCATGGGTTGATTCAGGAAAGGTTCGAAAAGTATATTTATCCTTGTATTAAGGAATCAGGAGTTTGCATCTAGAGAAATACTGGCGAGGTATGACTTCGGATAACGGCATCATGGTTAAATATGTTTCTCAAATTCTACTTGGACCACTCCCTAAGCATTTTGACTAAAATCTTCTCCTTTATTTTACAAAAATTGTTTGGAAATATTTCACGGATTTAGCTAAGTTAAGTTCAGGAACCTATATTATCTGGTGTGGCAGCTGTGCACTGCAGCCATCCGTCATGTTATAGAACAAGAAAGTTATTCGCAGCCAGATGCACACTAGCGCGATAGTAACTTTATGTGACATAATTACGGAGGTATATGGTTCTAGAGTTTTACTTCGACTACGTTCTATGCATCTCGTTTGGCCTTGTACTATTCTTGAAAATATTTCGGCAATCTTTCCTGTCTTGCTTGACCCTTACCTTGTCTGAATACTGATATAAGTTGCTCGACCCAGTCTTAGGCCTTTGATTCCTTCTATTTAATTGATGACTGAAATAGCCAAACCTTGTTAACAGATTATGTAGTGTAACTGTAATATGTTAATGTGTGATTGTGATGAGTATATTTTTCTTGGGAATTTATTGGGTTAAGCTTATAGGACAGATATGAATGACTAACTATAGTAGACTTAGAAACCATTAAGAATGATTAGTTTGATAGTATAGATTGGTTTTAAGGTATCTAAGAAGGAGTAATAAAATATTATATTTTATGACTACAGATTAAGGACTAGAATCTTGTGTTTAGATTCTAAGGGGTAAAATGACATAGTTTTAAATAAAATAAGTTTGTTGAACCTGAACCAAAATACCTGTAGAGAGAAACAACATAGATGATCACAAGGGTAGCACAGTGGTTACTGCAGCCATAGCAATTGCATGTTTTAGCTTGACCTATTAGATAATTTTTAATTTCGAGGACGAAATTTTTATAAGGTGGGTAGGATGTAATCCCCCCTGAATTTAGGGCTTATTTTTTAATTTTATAAATCAATTATTGGCATTAGATATTATTATTTGATTTAATGTTCTTTTCCGTGACTTTGACTTCTGGAGCATCAGGGATGCCAATCTCTGGAAACTCTCTTCATCAATGTGTAGTAGACAAGATTATCTTCATGTTGATATATCATGTCCCATCCAAACTTGTTCCCTTCTACTCTTTTTGCTTCACACAACTTCGGGTCAATTTAGACCATTTGATCATTAAATAATTATTAATTAATTTTTCTACTTTTATCTTTGATCATCATATGCACTTTACCGTGACTTTTAATTTAGGAGCACAAGGCTAGTCATTTTCTTGAAACCAACTTCTCATGCATGATCTACTCGAGACGCCATACATCCCTGACCTTCGTGTCCCACTCAGACACACCATCTTGTGCTTCATTTGCTTCGCACAACTTTTGGGTTAATTTAGGCCAATTAATTATCTACCGTAAAATGTGACCTGACTTACAGTTTAATTTCGGGACCCGACATCGATCCAACCTAGTCGACCTAAAATATGGACATGGCCCACATGAAGCGTACCACCAACATGACACTTGTGTCCTATTTATTTGAGTCCCCACATGTTACTTATTTACCCATGATCATAAATACCTATTTAAATTCAATTATTGCACCATGTCCGATTTTGACCTGACCCGGCTCAACCGAACCCAACCCAAACTTCATGTTGCCCCCTCATAAATACCCACACACACTTTTTCCTACCAAAAATATTAAATACCTAGTTTTTCCACTTCAAATATTTAATGTATATTTTATTGATTTAAATCCCTAAAGAAATAATCTAATTCCCTATTTTAATCCTAGCCTTTGATCTACCCCAACTCATCACCACCATCCATTTCCTACATAACATACTCACACACCCCCCATGGATTGGCCGGCCCTAACATTTAGGAATCCCTCTCCCTCTCTCATTTATTACACACACACATAATATTCTCTCCCTCTCTCATTTTTAACAGCAAGAACAGCCCCCCATGCCTTAGCCGACACCCCCACCTTCATCAACACCACCACCTTCCCCTTAACTCAACCTCCTTCTCCATTCTCCTCCTTCACATCATCACACCATCACCACCATCATTCTCAACAACACCACCATCAACCTCCTCTAACACCACCATCACCATCACCATTATCACCCGAACCACCACCAACCACCACACGCCACCCCACACCGTCGTGCCCCACCGTTGTATCGCCGTCCTGGCAGTAGCAACAGTGTGCACAACAGCAGCAGCTGCTGCGACAACCGCAGCAGCAGTGGCGTGCGCGGCAGCAGCCACTGCCGGCCAACCGCGTGCCGTCGCGGCCGCACCCGCCGTCGACGAGCCCCCTTGGCCGGGCACACCCCTGGGCGACCCCTCAGGGCCATCGTCGACATTCCTAACATGCACAATGGGCTATTCGTACATTTCGCACGAAATCCTATCGTGACGCGGTTGGAATGGATTTCAGAATGCCGTTCCGTCGCAGCGACTTCATGTGTATTTTTTGGAAAATCAGACCGTTAGATCGGCGAACGCTTTGCTCTGTCACAACCTCGATATATATCCCTTCACTTCCCTCAAGTTTGTCCGTTAATTTTATCGTTTGATACATCAAAACTGGCCACCAAGTTGACGCTTTAAATTATGTTATTTTTGGACAGTTTTGTGGAGCCAACTTCGTTGGTTCGTATCTCCTCCATCGCAGCTCCTTCTGGCGTGCCACTAGTTCCTAAGTGCAGCTGGTATAACCCTCTTCCTGCCCCTAATGTTTCGTTTAATTGTGAGCACGTTTGACTGGTTGAATTTGACGCCAAAGTTGCCCGTTCGAATTCGTAATTTTCAACTTGTAAAATTCTATTTTTGAACCCGGGACTCCGAATTTCAATTTTGACACCACCAGTAGACTCGTGGCATCGTTCTGGCATGAATTCATATATAATTTGTTAGATTTGGAGGACGTGGGCCCGGCACATATTTTGGTGCAAAGCGGCCCCCACAGTCCGTGTCAACGGAATTTTTTGACGCCGGCTCATCGAAATCCAATTCTGGATATATCGTTGAGTTTGTATCATCATTCTAGACTCGTTGACATATTATTTGCTAGGTTTTAGTGGACATTATTTCTGGCACGCATTTCTGTGCAAGTCGAATACCAATATCCGGGTCAACGGGTCAATTTGAGATCGTGTCAACGGAATCCAATTCTGGATATACCGTTGGGTTCGTATCGTCATTCTGGATTCGTGGACATATAATTTGTTAGGTTTAGTGAACTAGCATTCTTGCACATTTTTCAGTGCAAAGCGGGTCCGACACGGACACCGTTTTGACCCAAAATTACCTTTTTTTTTCTCCTGTGTCCAAATTGGACTTATGGATAGGCTATCATAGCTGATTTGACCATTCTGGACACGTTGGTGATATTTGTTTCATTATCCGACAATGTTTGTAGATATTTCTCTGTGTATTACCTTTTATTATAATTAATTCTTATTAAGTTCGTATTTCGGAATTAGTACAACGAAACTGAGATTAGTCGATTCCAGTGATCTTACATCGCTGAAATTGACAAGATAATCATGTGGATCACTGTGATAACATTATTAACTTTACCGTTGATTATCTTAACTCGATTTGCGTGTCGTAGGTTTTGATGTACGAATAACGAGGTACAACTTGATATTTTTAGATTAGAGTTGATCCTGTTTGACTAAGATATATGGTATCTTGGTAGGTAAATATTAGAAATAATATGCTTAGGCTAGTTTTGACTAGGGGTGTGCATCGGTCGGTGGTCGACCTATTTGGTCCCAACCGAAGTCGAACCGAAGTTAATCGGTTTGAAAATAAACAAAACCGAACCAAACCAACCAAATGGTCGGTTCGGTTTTGAAACCGACCGATTTGGTTCGGTTTGGATCGGTTTGACTTGGTCGGTTTTGATCACATAAAAAATAGACTATATGTTTTTTTTTGTGAAACCTCAGTCAACTTGTACTTTGTAACAGTAAATACAATTCAGCAGCTTCAATTCAACTTGCACTTTGCAGGTGAAAAAAATGCCAATTATACATAAAAAATCATATACATTCAACAAAAAGACCTTTTGTGTGCACATGAGCAATTAGAAAAGAATAGGAGCCTCCTCTTTGAGACTGAGAGAGAGAGCGCTTTCAACTTCAACTTAATAAATGGCTTTGATGTGAATAAATAAACCAAACCGGCATAATACAACCCAATGAACCCATACCCAACCGACCAACCCTAATTATTTAATAAGGATTTGGTTCGGTTCGGTTCGGTTTGGTTCGGTTTAGACGATTTTTGGCATAACCAAACCGTGAACCGAATCGAATCGGTCGGTTTTGAAAAAATTGAAGCCGAACCAAACCAACCGAACCATCGGTTCGGTTTAAAACTAATCGATTCGGTTTGGTTTGGTTCGATTTGGTCGGTTTGACTTAATTGTGTATAGCCCTAGTTTTAACCTCGATTGACCAAGTTTGACTGCTTTGACCAAAAGTCAACTATTAGTCAACATTAGCCTAGTTTGACCCAGAGTTGACCAGTTGATCAAAAGTCAACTGTAAGTCAACCTTTGACCTAGTTTGACTTGGTTTGACTTCCTGTGACCTAGTTTGACCTAGTGTGACTCAGTGTGACCTAGTTTGACTTAGTTGGACTGAGATTGACCTAGATTACGTAGCTTATACTATATAATCCTGCATAACACTGTTGAACCCTAATTAGCTTATATATATATCTCATCTTTAGGTTTGTGGTATCACTCTGAGCATCGACCCCATTTGACAGCTCAGGACCGCAGGCGAGTACATTTACTGATAGTTTTCATTGCCTTGATATCTGCTATATCCGATTCAGTTGTAGTGTCTTACTTAATTTCCTGACATGATGGTTCACGGACTAGTATACGTCGGATCATGACATGAGATGTTATTCCTGGATTTTTTTGGTATATTAGTAGATTTCCTGTCTTGTTTCCTGTACTTGTATAGACACCGATTCCTGAGAGGGAGTAGCTACCCTCTTAGGGAATCCCGTGTCATGACGTGTTATATCCGGATCCATTATACTCTTCGGGAATGGAGAATTATTAGGGGCTATGTGATCAATACCATCCTGTCACTATATTCTTGTGCTCGTGCCACTCACCTCACGTAGGGTGTAGCGAGAACTTATTCCTTGTGCTCGTTATCTCGGTTGACCGACATGACCCTTTCTAGTGATTTTCATGTGATTGTTGGGCCAAGTGGATAGCCTGTCCTGTACTTTCCCAAGCCGATCACATAACGCTCTAATAATTTATGGCACATTTTATATTTATTTTATTATATCATATATCCTACTCAGTTCCACATTCAGTACTTTTCTCACCATGTTATGATATTCAGTACTCACATGTTCTACATGATCTTATGCTAAACCTTGATTAGAGGCTAAGTTCTGTTCAGGAGAAGGGTTACAACCCCGGTCCTTGTTTGGTTTACGGGTTGTAACTTGGCTTCCGAAATACCTCCCAAGTCATCTTATCAATTATACATTTTCTGTTGATTTTGTCTTGTATTTCATTATGATTGTCTCTTATAGAATTTGTCAATTCATATGGAACTGCTGTTAGTGTTTGTACTTGCTCATTTTCCTGATTGGATAACCGTTGATGTTTACAGAGTGCATGTTAGCTGATTGCTCTACCTTTTACGGGTATGGCCATGATAGAGTTTGATGAGACATTACCCCTAGAGCCCGTAGATGATATAGCCCCTGTTTAGACTGTTAGATAGGTTTGCCTGGACTGCGATCCAGCTAGTGTTTTTAGACTATACTTTTTATATTATATTTTGAGTTTTTGTGATGTGTTTATATCTCTGAGCTTGTGTTGGATCTTGAACTCCTTTCCAGTTTTCTTTTCTATTTTTATTTCGTGCTATCTATCCTAGTTTGTCTTGTGATTGAGTTATGCCATATTATACCTCCGTGCGGAGATGACAGGTACCCTTATATTTTGTCTAGTTGTAGTATTTATAGACGACCTATACAGCGTTCTACCGCCGATTCTGCGGCGTAGGCTGGACGTAACCACGTACTCGTGCCCCTAACCAGGGTGCAGGTCGTGACAAGATCTGCTAAAGGAGACTGGGATGCTGGAATGCAAAGCTGCAGTCACTCCAATTGACCAGAAGTGCAAGTTGGAAGCAGAAGCAGGAGAGCCAGTTGGTCGTGAAAGGTATCAAAGACTTGTAGGGAGATTGATTTATCTGGGGCACACTCGCCCTGATATCTTATTTGCGGTGAGTATAGTGAGTCGCTACATACATGATCCAAGAACGGTTTATATGGAAGCAGTATTTCAGATCTTGAGATATCTGAAAGGGACGTCGGAAAAAAGGGCTATGGTTCAAGAAGAATGGATGCATAGAAGTTGAGGGATACTGCGATGCAGACTGGGCGAGTTGTATAGACGACAGAAGGTCTACCACGGGGTACTGTGTCTTTGTAGGAGGAAACCTGGTCTCATGGAGAAGAAAGAAAAAGTCAATCGTAGCACGGTCATCAGCTGAAGCAGAATACAGAGCAATGGCTCTGGGAGTGTCAGAGTTACTGTCGGTGAAAGCACTGCTGACAGAGTTGAAGCTGGATAAGGGAGCACCGTTACATCTTCTGAGCGATAGTCAAGCTGCAATAAGTATAGCCAACAATCTAGTTCAGCACGACAGAACGAAGCACATCGAGATCGATCGATTCTTCATCAAGGAGAAGCTGGAACAAGGGATATTGAAGATTGACCATGTTTGCTCAGAAGAACAAGTTGCAGACTGTCTGACTAAAGGTCTTAGTTCATTGAGTCTGTCAAAGCTATGTAACAAGATGGGGATGATTAATATCTATCGCCCATCTTGAGGGGGAGTATTGAGAACCAATAAGGGACTTTAGTCCCATATTGGAATATGTAGTATGAAGAGGAGTTGGAACCTCTATAATTAGTAAGTAGCAGCCCATCAATAAAATCATCCCATTATTCATTTCTACAAAATATTTTAGAATAAATTTATTCTTGAGAATTGGTGAACATTTATAATTATTAGTGACTGGTAATCATATGAGTGGGGGATGTTTGTTACCCCTAATTAAAAGTATATTTTGACATACATAAGGTTAGATAATGACATTTTTGGAACATGAAAATTACACGGTGAAACCTAGAATTTTTTTATTAGATTAGTATATATATGCACATGTGTTACTCGTATTTAATACTACAGAAAACAACACCCCTTAATTTTTACTACTTGAGAAAGAACAAACAACAATTTCCTATTTTTTTATTACTTGAAAAGAACAAACAACAATCACCTTTAATTTTTTTATTTTATACGTAATTACCTAACTATTCATGTTAAATTTAGTGAACAATCTTAATACATATAATAGTATAGATATGCATGCATGGATGAATTAATACATATTTTACTACACCCAATCTTAATTATAACATGGAGCATTTTGCTAAGAAATCTTCAAAACAATACAATAAATCTAGACTATTATGGAAGAGCAAAAGACAACCAATTTAATTTTTTTCCTTTTACGTAATTATCCAAGTGCAGTCATAAATTTTATGAACAATTTTAGTTAATATAGATAGCTAATGATATATTTGGCAGAAAAACTTCCAGAAGCTAAGTGTCTATTTTGATAGGTTTTTTGAAATTTTGTTATGTAAATAGTTCTCAGACAAGATGTTATAAAATTATTTTTTGGGTAAACAGATTCTAACTTTGCGTTTTGTTACTTTCATCTGAAAATAATTTTAAGAAATAAAAAGTAAAAAAATTCTATTTGGTAAAATATTTTAGCAAATAATTATTTAATAAAATTTTATAAAATATTTGAATTTTTGTGAATAAATATATGCAGTTGTCTTAAAAGAAATTATAAAAACAAAAATAAAAATAAAAATATAATTTTTGTTGAAATCCATTCCAGAACTTTTCCTAGTCGTATATATAAGGAACTGGAAATTGCTGATAAACCCAATTTCGGGGTTGGTTTTTATGAAAAATCCACTCGCAGGATGGGTTTTATGAAATGTCCAGAATTATATATTTCCACATTAAATATTCCAAGATTAACTTTAGATGCTCTGTATTTACAAAATCACCATTTTGATAATACCATAACTGTCACGCCCCGACTCGGAATCACCCGAATCATCGCCCTCGTACGGGGCATGATGCCGCACGAGCCTGGAGTTGCGCTCGTGCAAGGCAAGATGACAAGTTCTCAAAATAATTATCTTTGATTTGATATTAGCAAACGAAAGAAAACAGAGTATAAGAAACAATTCTCTTTATTGATAATGAACTGATATTACAAAGACTTTCAATAGCCCAACTGAATTTGCCAGATTGGCTACAACACTCAAGTTCTCTCTTGCCCACAAAGGATTTCACTGTTCCATATATCATGCCTTCTATATCTCGGTCGCATCAATCATGTTGCAAGTCTGAGCGTCAATGCGGTCGCACGCTTCAAATGCTACGACATTCCATATCTATGTACGATCAAGCGAAGCTTCGCCGCGAGCCATCCATTCCCTGCACCATGCATGAAAGCTAGCGGGGGATCAGTACGTTCGTCCTCGCATGTACTGATGAAATTAAAGACCCACTTTCTAAACCGACATTTAGTATTTATGTTGAATCATGCAACTTAGCTTATGATCTTGCTATATTCTCCTTAGGGTCGATTTCATGGCACATTCGAAAGCGGTAAAGCATGTTATCATGGCAAGCATGTTATTCGAATTGAGTAGACAAGCAGGTAAGCAATCTCGTGTTTGTTTCGTGGTACAAATTCTTACCGGCATAGACGTACTCACCCTTGTACCGACGCAAGGTGAATACGCCCTATTTCTTCCCTGTCATGTTATAAGTGCTCTCTATGCAGGATCTATGTGTACAGGATACATACGTGCCTGCACTTTCAACCCATCATTCCTTAACTATATGAAGGTCATTGGCGTATCTACGCCAGAATGAACTAAAGGTGTTTCTCTTTTTTCTTTCCTCTATTTCTTTTCTTTCTTTCCTTTCTTTTTTTTTTCTCAAATTGGGTAGCCCAGCGCCTCTCGTAGTGGGTTGCTATCCCAATTACGGAGACCTTTCGTTGTATACCATCATTTACGGCTTTTTACATCTCGCTAAGCGGTCGCTAATCGTCTTACGGATGTACGCCCCTCAAAGATTATATCCCTTCTAGGCCGAACGGTCCCGGTGCCCCGACGCACCTGCTCGAAGGGAACACCCGTACACGGGAGATTATCTCATCATTAATTCCTTAGGTCCATTCGACCATACAATGTACTATTATTCAAACAACCAAACATAGTCTTGAGTCTGAGACTCAGACTTTATCATCTCGTATTTCTTCCATTAACTTTCTATGTTCTAACATTCCATACTTCGTTTCAATGTTCAATGGCATCGTTCCTCAACTCAATGTTCGTCAACTGAATGACCCGTAGGTCCTGAACACTTTTCGAGACATCATGTCACATCTGACAGTTCCGTCACCTACATGCCACAACTGTTCTTTTTACAATGAAGCCATCTTTTATGATTCTCATACACATAGGCACGCTTTGACACGATTGTTCTCATTTCTTTGAGTCGTGCATGCGATGCACGTTTCAATACCGTAATTCAATGTTCTTAGCCTTAATGTTCAATGTTCGTGGCTTGCACGCTAGGGCGCTCGCCTTCATAATCTTTCAATGTACTAGCCTTTCTAACTCGTGCGCGAAGGCACGAAATGGCTCGTGCATGAAGGCACTCGCCGAATACAGTTATCCCATGTTCTTGTGGCTTACGCACTGAGGCGCTCATCTTTGCGATACCCAATGTTCCATAGCGACTCGTGCATTTGATGCACGTTTTATTTCAATTGTTCTAACTAGTGTTCAACACATACTATGATTTATCTTTCGATTGGACCACATCCGTGGCATCGATAGGTTAACTTAGCATACAATGATATATTTTTACTTAGGCATGAAGGAGTAAAAAGAAGAGTCAGTCCTCCCACCTTAAACCGATACTCCTTGTTGTTTGTTGAGCAGATGCGGCTCAATTTCATATCTTTATTGTACGGCCAAATCTTCTGACTTAGCCATTCGAGCACTTCTTGTTTTATTGAACTACTCGATCGATTCTGGCCTAACATGCCCAAGTCCCAGCCCATTGCAAAGCAATGATTTAGGTTTTGCGGACTATTGCGAATGAGGCAAAATGTCGACCTCTAACATTTCAGCATAAACGGATAGCCTGCACATAAAACCAACTAAAATCAATACTTGCATCGATTCAGACTTGCGCCTTGGGCTGATTCGATTTCTTAGAATCTTCGAACCGACTCAACGTACTTATCCTTCGGGACATTGCAGCGCTTCGCATCGATTCAACTCGATACATTCTTTGGGACAATGCAACTCTTCGCATCGACTTAGTTCGATGCATTGTTCAGGACAACGTAACTCTCGTATCGATTCAAATCGATACATTTCATTCGATCAACGCGACTCTTTGAGTCAACGTCTCAGCGTAATACGTCGTATGGAGCGGGGCATTACAGAATATACCACTCAAAACAAGGTTTGTCCTCGAACCAAAACCAACACTTCGATTAAGTGTTTTATAGATCGTTTTACGATCTCGTCCCACCATTATTATTCAGCTTCACATTATCTTGCAAGCTTTCATTAACTTTCATTCTTTTCTGCAGCTTAATTTAAATTTTGTATACAACTCGATTTGGATCTGTACATATATTCAAGACGTCCCAAAGATATATGTATTTCGACCAAGTCTAGTGGTAGCAAACTTGAACAAGCTAACAGGCAAATTTTCAATCCTAATGCTTGCCATCTAGTACTCTCGTATCACATAAAATCTCTAGCGGTCATTCTCAAAATTTCTATTGCGTATGCATATTCGATCGTACGCGATTGTCTAATGAGGTCACGACATGCAACGCGATTCAAAATCGTATTTTTTGTTTCATATGTTTCGTATGGACCATCAAATCTATGCGTCGCGTCGAGCCGTCGCGCATCCGATCATAGCGATCCTCCACAACGCCTTGCATTCAAAATCGTTGTCCAACTATTTCTGAAGTCCGGCTATGCAACTCATCTCGATACGATTTTTTTTGTTGACTTGCAAATGCCTCAACATTCAGGACTACACCCGCTAGGTTACTTAACTAGACATCGTGCTTAAATTCTTCCGACGCAACTTTAAATTGATATTGCACAAATGCCACATTCTATCCGACATAAACGTTTATATCGAGGCGACGGTGCTCAAGGCAAAAATCGCCTTGACTCGAAGTCTCTACGATGCATCTTACGTTCAATTCCTAACGAGTAGAAATTCACTAGCCAAATTTCCAACTTATCCGTCTCGCAACATCGAATATAAATTTGATTCACGCAAGCTCAATTGCAAGGTGAATCCAAATCTAACGACATAAATCGTAAGTCATTCTCTTACTACCCGCGCTCGTGCATAGCACGATTCTCAAAATCGCCTAGACTTATCATCAATATGCACCACATTATATTTGTTATCGATGCAATTTTATATGCGATATCGCATGGCTCATCTTATCTGCAATATTCAATTTGATTTGGCGGTCAAGTCTTCTAGGGTCAGTTGTCCCGAAGCTACGCTCGATAATTGTGGATCATTAACGAAGGACAGTTACTATGAACCATGCTATATCTTATTTTGGAGCCAAATTACGTTCCGACGATTTTTATGCGACTACCCAATTTCGAACAAAACCATTTCTATCCGCGCAACTAATGCACAACTATCCTCTGAGTAAAGTCATGCACTACCGTCGATGATTTCGAAATTCATGAAATATCTACTCGTATTGAGTTCGAGTCTATCTACCTACGGTTGACACCCGACATGCTATACGCATCGAAACAATCGTCGATCAATTTACGGTCTCGTCCTGATCAATCACAAAGTTTACGACCAACCAGTTTGACACTTCCGTATTACTATTCCAAAATCTCGATATCGTAGGTCCGCTCTATTTTGTGTTCTCACATCGTGCTTACGTTTCCTTGCGTATCAATTTTTGATAGGTCGTATCAATTTCGATAATACGAGGGTCAACTTTGAATCCGTATCAACGCTGACTTTAGTTTGTATTGTATACATCCTAGTTCACTACAAACTTTTTCATACGCATCAACTCATTTTTTGTTTTTATCGCATCCCGCTATACTTTGATCGTGTAACCGAGTCACTGATTATCCAACATCGAACCCTCGAGTTATATGATTACGCCCTCTAAGTTTTTGCTTGTTTCAGTTGTACTCAAATAAGTTTTGCCGTAACGTAACCAACTATCTCTTAGGCACTATTTACCCGCATCAACCAACTCTTCATCGAAGTCGCACATCGTGCGATCAGATTATAATTCGCAACGTCCAACATTTCTATCGAGATCGCAAGTCGTGCGATTCGATTTTGATTCGCCTTGCCCAACATTTCTATCGAGATCGCAAGTCGTGTAACTCGTTTGTAAGTTCAAGTTTTTCTTTTCCGTCGATCCGATTATTACTTCAAGGCATAATCTTTTCGCTAGTCTCGATCGTTAGACCAACTTATAATTTTTTGTTCGATGTATCATTCACTGATATAAGTACCCGCCCTATCGTTACAACCGATTATCGAAGAACACTTGCATCAACATACCGTCATACAAATTTCCAATCGAGTCTCGGTACTTTTCCGTCCGTTGCGGACAAACCTTCCGCAATTCTCTCAACGCGTAGATGCAATTCATCGCACAAGTGGTATATCATATACCACTCAGAATCGAGTCATTCATCGCATACGTAGTATGGCATATACCACTCAAAAATTGAGTTATTTTTCTCGCATCATACTCGGTATGAGCCAATAATTTATTTCGACTCACGATTTTCGCAGTGATCATGCCGATCACAACCGTAACTTTTGATTAATCAAATCTGACACAACTCGACCAATTTTTTCATTCGCAAACACAAGTTCGGGGTGCAACCGAACAATTCGTTCTATTGATTTAGGATTTCAGTTCCTTTCGTTGTATCTCGTGTAACGACTCATTCTCGATATCCGTTGCACTTCGTGCAGGGATTATACTTTGACACACATTGCATCACATGCAACGATTTTACTTCTGACACATATTTGCACCACGTGTAACGATTTTACTTCCGACACGTATTTGCACCATGTGTAATGATTTTACTTTCGGTACGTAATGCATAACGTGCAACATTTTTTTTCTGATATGCTTTGCACTTTGTGCAATGATTCATTTCCGATAACCATTGCATCTCGTGCAAGTATTTATCTGTGACATTCAAAGCCAATGCTCGAATCCATTCTACACATTCGATATCAACTTTTATTATCCTTGCACGCATCATTCACACTTCTACTCGTTGCAATTTGATACAACAACATTTTATTTCACTCGTTACACTTCATGCAACTCATTATTTTTCTCGTTCAACTTTGTTATATTACAACATCGAACATCTTATTTCACATTTTTCAATTTTTTTGCACTTGCAGCAACAATATTTTACGGCTCGTTGCACTCAATGCAATAAACCTTTCGTGACTTTCTTAGCAAACATCATGTAATTTCCAAAACATATGCGGCAAAATGACACGATTTGTATTAGACTTATTATAAGGAACATCCAGTGTCGCATCGAGTAGAGTCAAGAGTAATTCGATTGGTGGTGGAAAACTCTTTGGAATTGAAACAAAGCAAACGTCATGAGAAAATTGAATCTAGAGCTCTGATACCAATTTGTCACGTCCCGACCCGGAATCACCCGAATCATCATCCTCGCAGGGGACGTGATACCGTACGAGCCTGGAGTTGCGCTCGTGCAAGGCAAGATGATAAGTTCTCAAAATGGTTATCTTTGATTTAATATTAGCGAACGGAAGAAAATAGAGTATACGAAACAATTCTCTTTATTGATAATGAACTGAGATTACAAAGGCTTTCAATAGCCCAACTGAATTTGCTAGATTGGCTATAACACTCAAGTTCTCTCTTGCCCACAAAGGATTTTGCCATTCCATACATCATGACTTCTATATCTCGGCCACATCAATCCTGTTGCAAGTCCGAGCGTCAATGCGATCGCACGCTTCAAATGCTACGACATTCCATGCCTCTGTGCGATCAAGTGAAGCTTCGCCATGAGCAATCCATTCCTTGCACCTTGTATAAAAGCTAGCGGGGGAACAATACGTTCGTCCTCGCATGTACTGATGAAAAGACCCACTTTCTAAACCGACATTTAGTATTTATGTTCAATCATGCAACTTAGCTTATGATCTTGCTATATTCTCCTTAGGGTTGATTTTATGGCATATTCGAAAGCGGTAAAGCATGTTATTATGGAAAGCATGTTATTCGAATTGAGTAGACAAGTAGGCAAGCAATCTCGTATTTGCTTCGTGATGCGACTTCTTACCAGCATAAACGTACTCGTCCTTGCACCGACGCAAGGTAGATACGTCCCATTTCTTCCCTGGCAAGTTAAAAATGCTCTCTATGCAGGATCTATGTGTGCAGGATACATACGTGCCTGCACTTTCAATCCATCGTTCCTTAAACATATGAAGGTCATTGGCGTATCTGCGCCAGAATGGACTAAAGATGTTTTTCTTTTTTTCTTTCCTCTCTTTCTTTTCTTTCTTTCTTTTCTTTCTTTCTTTTCTTTCTTTTTTTTCTTTTTCTCAAATTGGGTAGCCCGACGCCTCTCGTAGTGGATTGCTATCCCAATTACGAAGACCTTCCATTGCATACCATCATTTACGGCTTTTTATATCTCGCTAAGCGGTCGTTAATCGTCTTACGAATGTGCGCCCCTCAAAGATTATATCCCTCATAGGCCGAACGATCCCGGTTCCCCGGTGCACCCGTTCGAAGGGAACACCCGTGCATGAGAGATTAGCTCATCATTTTCTTAAGTCCATTCGACCATGCAACGCACTATTATTCAAACAACCAAACATAGTTTTGAGCCCGAGACTCAGACTTTATCATCTCGTATTTCTCTAATTAACTTTTTATGTTCTCACATTTCATACTTCGTTTCAATGTTCAATGGCATCATGTCTCAACTCAATGTTCGTCAACCGAATGACCCGAACACTTTTTAAGACACCATGTCACATTTGACAGTTCTGTCACCTACATGCCACAACTATTCTCTTCGCAACGAAGCCATCTTTTATGATTTTTGTGCACGCAGACACGCTTTGACATGATTGTTCTCATTTCTTCGAGTCGTGCATGCGATGCACGCCTCGATACCGTAATTCCATGTTCTTAGCCTTAATGTTCAATGTTCGTGGCTTGCACGCTAGGGCGCTCGCCTTCATAATCTTTCAATGTGCTAGCCTTTCTAACTCGTGCGTGAATGCACGGAATGGCTCGTGCATGAAGGCACTCGCCGAATACAGTTATCCCATGTTCTTGTGGCTTGCGTACCGAGGCACTCGCCTTTGCGATACCCAATGTTCCATAGCGACTCGTACATTTGATGCACGTTTTATTTCAATTGTTCTAACTAGTGTTCGACACATACTATAATTTATCTTCCGATCGGACCTTGCCCATGGCATCGATAGGTTAACTTAGCATACAATGATACATTTTTACTTAGGCATGAAGGAGTAAAAAGAAGAGTCAATCCTCCCAACTTAAACCGATACGCCTTGTTGTTTGTCGAGCTGATACGGATCGATTTCGTATCTTTGTTGCACGGCCAAATCTTCTGACCTAGCCATTCGAGCACTTCTTGTTTTATTGAACTGCTCGATCGATTCCGGCCTACCATGTCCAAGTCCCAGCCCGTTGCGAGGCAATGATTTGGATTTTCCAGACCCGTTGCGAATGAAGCAAAATGCCGACCTCTAACATTTCAACGTAAATGGATAGCCTGCACATGAAACCAACTAAAATCAATACTTGCATCGATTCAGACTTGCGCCTTGGGCCAATTCGATTTCTTAGAATCTTCGAGCCGACTCAACGCACTTATCCTTTGGGGCAATACAGCACTTCGTATTGATTCAACTCGATGCATTCTTTGGGACAATGCAACTCTTCGTATTGACTTAACTCGAGGCATTGTTCGGGACAACATAACTCTCATATCGATTCAAATCGATATATTTCATTTGGTCAATGCGACTCTTTGAGTCAACGTCTCAGCGTAATGCGCCGTGCAGAGTGGGGCATTACAATAACTACCCGTTCGCGCAAACTCAGATTTGGATTACGATTCTCGTCTTCTTCTTCTTCTTCTTCTTCTTCACGAGAGATCTGAATTTCATTGCTCTCATCTTTAGCAGAGATCGCAAAGATCGTTCGTAGTTCACTGTGCTTTTCTTCAGTCGAACTTCGATCATCGCTCATCATCATCATCATCATCATCATCATCATCATCTTTCTAGAGAGATTTGAAGTTTTCCGACGATTAGGTCAATTGTGGAGAGAAGATCTTTTTCTTCTTTTTTATAAGAGTTAGCATCGTTTTGAAAGAAGAACGAAAATCTTTATTCCTGACAAATTTTTTTCTACAAAAATAAAAAATAAAAAATTAGGTTTCTGTCAACTATTCTCCATCATTCTCCGTGATTTTAACACGGAGAATTGATTCTCCGTGATTTTAACACGGAGAATAACCATTCTCCGTGATTTTAACACGGGAAATGGTCATTCGTCGTGATTTTAAGAACGGAGAATGGTCATTCTCCGGTCATTCTCCGTGATTTCTAATACAGAGAATGACCATTCTCCGTGTTAAAAGCACGGAGGCACAATTTACTCCTATTATTTCATTTTCTCATGCTATTTTCTCAGATTTGGATTACCATTCTCATTCTCCGGTTATTCTCCGTGATTTCTAATACAGAGAACGGAGGCACAATTTACTCCTATTATTTCATTTTCTCATGCTATTTTTGTAGGAGAGAGAGTGAGAAATAGAGCCTCTGGAGGGAGAACGGAGGAGACACCATTGGCATAAGCGAACTGGAGGAAGGCAGCCGAATAAACCTGAGCCGGCTCCAGTCGCTCCTGTTCAGAGCCAAAGCCACTGTCGCCTAAGGAGGGGGGGGGGGGGGCTTGCGGCTCCTCGGCTTCTTCCATGCCAAGTACCGGACCCCGGCCAACTACCTCGACCCGATCCGGAGCCAAGCCTAGCCGACCACCAACCAACCGCGCTCTAGCTGACGGTTCCGACCGGTAGCTTCCCACCCTCCTTTTTTTTTCACTTAAGCCCCTGGATTTCCCCCTTTTTGGAAAATGTGGCTTAGGAGTGAGCGTTCGGTTTATTTGGTTTCAACTGAATAAAATTAGTCAAAATCGAATAAACAAAAATCTAAAAATCCAAAACCGAATCCGAACCGAAATTAGCCAAAATCGAAACCGAACCGAATAACAATTCGGTTTGTTCGATTGGACTATTTCTATTGTTTAATGAGTAGGGTCCAACTTTGAAATTCTGGTTAAATGATATTAAAAATTATGATTTTATACACGTATTTGTTATATATGTGTCCACAGGTAGACTAGTTGTTAAATTACTAAAGTTTTGTTTCAAAACACAAATAGAATTGTAGTTTTCAAAATATACACATTTTAATTACAACATATGCATAGAATTAAGAATATTTACATAATTGCACAAGTCTTATTCCGTTTTCGGTTTTGGACCGAAACCAAAAATCAAAACCGATATCGAACAAATTTTTTTAGTATTTTCAAAAACGAAATCGAATCGATTTTTTTCAAGCTGAACCGAATCTTTCATTGGTTTCAATTCGGTTTTCGGAAACCGAATAATGCTCACCCTGGCTGTCTTGTTAGCATATACACCCCCGAAAACGATTCTATTTTAGCATATTTGGGTTATTAGGGTTCCGTGAAATTATTGTCCGTGCAATTTTTGGGTCACCTCAACGTGTGGCTGAAGGACACAAATAGCGACATGAGGGCTAGGATTTTAGCAGTTTTTGGTCACCTCAACCAGTTTAAATTGCCAAAACTAATCCATGAAAAAATAAATCTCCTTTATAATCCCTATTCAGACTTTAGCACTATTTTTTTTGACTTGATGTTGAAATCTTACTACTAAAAGAGAACTTAAACTTTTATCACCATGATCTTCATTTAAGCTTACTCCCCTCATAATGTGGTTGTTGATGAAGCACGAGGAAGCTCCTCAAAGAGGTTTGCCATCATTTTTATGATTGACCATCAACACGACGTGCCAAATTTTTAGGCAAGATATATAAGCAAGAGATAGCCTTCCCATAAAATCTGGAAACTAGTTAGTGAACAGATGTTTCTACCAAGGTTTGGAGTGTTGATGTCGGGATCGATTTTAGATCTTTCTTATGAATATCAATATTGACTTTGTGGGATCAAAGTTTCGTAGCTCTTTGTTATGGGAGCCAGGAATAGTACCAAGTTATTTAAAAAGGGGAATTTATGAAATGCCCAAAAAACGAAAAAGTTTTATGAAAAATCTACCGCACAATAACATTTCATCGCGTACCCAGAATTAGCAAAAAATATATAAAGATGGTTCCGAATGACCTTTTTGCCCTTCCTTCTAATTTATTAAAAACACCCACGAAACTATTCTTAAAAAAAACGTTTCGATACTTAATCTTCTTCCATACGCTGCTCACTTTCGAATCTAGGTTTTCTCCTCAAAAATATTCAAAAACTCTTCGGAAAATTTCGGAAAGACCGAGAGAAACGACAAAAGTGCTAAAACGGAGGTCCAAACATCATTTTTTGCGATTCTAAAATTTCGGAAGGCCGTCTAACAAAGAAACTGTTAATCTCAGGCTCCTTGAAGATACGCTCATTTTGGGACAAACCGGACCTCGTTTCGACCTCCCAGTCAAAAGTTATGGCCCTTCAAAGTTTCAACTGACCATAAAATGCAGGAGAATGGTCATTCTCCGTGTTAGAACACAAAAAATGTTAATTTCGCATGAGGGTGGCCATTCTTCGTGTTAGTAACACGGAGAATATCATTCTCCGTGTTAGTAACACGGAGAATGTCATTCTCCGTCTTAATTTACACGGAGAATAGTCATTCTCTGTGTTAGTAACACGGAGAATGGCATTCTCCGTCTTAATTTACACGGAGAATGGCCATTCTCCGTGCTAAGTTACACGGAGAATGGTCATTCTCCGTCTTAATTTACACGGAGAATGGTCATTCTCCGTGTAATTTAGCACGGAGAATGGTCATTACAGTGTTAAAACGCAGAAGAATGGCCATTCTCCGTGCTAAAAACACGGAGAATGCCATTCTCCGTGTTAAATAAAACGGAGAATGGGATTCTCCGTGTTAAATAAAACAAAAAATGGCCATTCTCCGTGTAATTTAGCACGGAGAATGGTCATTCCAGTGTTAAAATGCAGGAGAATGGCCATTCTCCGTGTTAGAAACACGGAGAATGCCATTCTCCGTGTTAAATAAAACGGAGAATGTCATTCTCCGAGAGAATGACATTCTCCGTGTTAATTTACATGGAGAATGGTCATTTCCAGTGTTAAAACGTAGGAGAATGACCATTCTCCGTGTAATTTAGTACGGAGAATGGCATTCTCCGTTTCTAAATTACACGGAGAATGGCCATTCTCCGTGCTAAATAACATGGAGAATGACATTCTCCGTGTTAAATGACACGGAGAATGGTCATTCAAATGTTAAAACACAGAAGAATGGTCATTCTCCGTGTTAGAAACACGGATAATGCCATTCTCCGTGTTAGTAACACGGATAATGCCATTCAACACAGAGAATGGCATTCTCCTTGTTAAAAATACAGGAGAATGACTATTCTTCGTGTGATATTGACGGAGAACAGTTGACAGAAACCTAATTTTTTATTTTTTTTGTTTTGTGGAAAAAAATTTGACATGAATAAAGATTCAAGAGTTTTCGTTCTTCTTTCAAAACGATGCTAACTCTTATGGAAAAGAAGAAGAAGATCTTCTCTCCATAATTGACCTAATTGTCGAAGAAGAAGAAGATGAGTGATGATCGGAGTTCGACTGAAAAAAAAGCATGGTGAACTACGAACGATCTTTGCAATCTCTGCTGAAGATGATAGCAATTGAATTCAGATCTTTCGTGAAGAAGAAGAAGACGAGAAACGCAATCCAGATCTGAGTTTGTGCGGAGGGGTAGTTATGGTATTAATTTTGTAAATACAGAGCATCTAAAGGGAATCTTGGAATACTTAACGTGGAAATATATAATTCTGGACATTTCATAAAATCCATCATGCGGGTGGGTTTTTCATAAAAACCAACGCCGAAATTGGGTTTCTCAGCAATTTCCAGTATTTAAAATGTAGAAAAACATTTGGTACATTTAGGAAATCTTGTCTATTATATTTTGCTTCTCATTAGTCAACATTGCTGAATTGTTCACTTGTACTAGATAATGTTTGTCTTACTGGCTTTTAGATAAAGTACCACAACAATTGATAGCTTTTAATGGTAAATCAGTACAATTAAGATGCATCGATGTAGTAAATTTATAGATATATAACTTCAACAAATCATAATTCGTGTGTATTTATAGATACACAACTTCGACAAATGGTAGTGCATATAGTGTGTTGATGAGGAATCTTATTGTTACACTGTAGCATGTTAATTTTTAACATGACCAAATTATTGTATCAAATTTTTTTTTGCCATATGACGCTTTTTCTTTTAGTTTTCATTGTTGAGTTGACCGGGAAAGAGAGATGGTTTGGGTATTGACATATATTAGTAGGGTTAGTATCGGATCACAACATGCCAATGCCAAAACAATATAATACAACCGATACATATCGGATGATACTTCAAACCTTGATCTCCAACTCTTTGGATTGTGCAATTGAGCTAATGCAACCACATGAAACCCTTTAAGGACTTGTTTGGTAAAAAAAGATTTGGGTTTGGATTTGGATTTAGAGATCCAAAATTCAAATCCAAATCCAAATCATGAATTTCCAAATCCAAATCCAAATTCAAATCTAACTCCAACCAAACATAGGATTTGGTAAACTATAATTATAATTAATAATTATGATAATAAAATATTAATTAAATAAATAATAAATAAATTATTATAATTATAATTATATTTATGATTAATAATTAAATTATTATAATAATTATGATAATAGTTATGATTAATAAATAATTATGACTATAATGATGATTAAAATAACAATTAATAAATTATTAACTAAAATTTTAATAATATATTAAATATTAAATTATTAATTATTAATTTTGATGATAATTATGATTAATATATTATTAATAAAGATTATAATAAAATAGTAATTAATAATTCTTAATTAAGATTATAATTAAATATTTATTTATGAATTAAAATTATAGTTATGATTAAATTATTATAATTATGATTGATAAAGGTATAAATTATTAATTAAGATTATTATAAAATATAAAATAAAATTATAAATTAACAAATTATTAATCAAGATTATAATAATGATTAATCAATTATTAAATAAGATTATGATGAAATATTAATTAATAATTAATTATTTAAGTGAGGAACATATCTATATTAATTAAGAATAAAAAAATTCATATATAAAATAATAACTAATTATTACTTAATATTTTATAATTTATTTAATTATTAATTAAATATTTATAAAACAATAAAATTATTTTTTAAAAATTCAGTTTTCTTTCTTCCAAATCCAAAATTTGGATTTGCTATCCACTTTCCATATCCAAATCTAACTCCAAGCAAACATAGAAATTCGTAAATTTGGCTCAAAATCTATAAAATTCTAAATTTCTGCTCCAAATACGATTTACCAAACATGTTCTAACTGCCACTAGACTAGAAAACAGTCAGGACCTGAATTAAGTTTATGAACACTTATAAAGGTTTTTGAAGGAATCAATTGCTAATGTAAATTATTCCTTCTATCCTGTACTCCTCTTCTTTTAGTTTTTATTGTTGAATTGACCGGAAAAGAGAGAGTTTTGGTATCATCCTATATTGGTTGGGTCACTATTGTTTTAGAGCATTCCAAAACGATACAATACAACCAATACATATCGGTATTGGCCGGTTCTCCAAACCTTGATATCTAACTCTTTGGATCACACAATTAAGCTATTGCAACCGTGGGGAGCTCTTTAAATGCCCTTAGACTAGGAAACAATCTAGACCTTCAGTTTATAATAGAACACTTATCAAAGTCTTTTGAAGGAATCATTGCTAATACAAATTATTCCTTCTAACCTGTAAATACTCCCATATTCTTTTTATATCTTTCTATATGTAATTCATCTCGTAAGCTAGCAACCCAATGGTAGCATGTAGAATTTGTGATGTTAAATGGAAGAAGAATCTTGTTTTCATCTCTCTATGTACTGCAAATTTCATGAAAGTTTTTATGCATGCTATTTTTGCAACTATTGTCTTGTTTTTATACTAATAATATTAGCTGACATCAAAAATTTTGGGTTAAAGGCTTTGCTGTATTTATGTTACTAATGTCTTGGATGGTTAATAATTTAGAATTTTTATTTGAAACAGTTTCAACTGATCTCACTACTACGTTTCAGTTTCTGGAAGGAAAAATAGTTTGGGAAAAAAAATGATGCACACATCATGCACACTTCTGCATTATCCTGCTAGAAATTTAATCTTTTAATGTTAATAGACTTCTGTGTTGGCTTATATCTTTGTTTTATCTCTGTGCCCAACTAAATGTTTTGCTCCTGGTTAATATCAAAAGCTTTATTATAGTGATTAAATTGGTGAGGACAACAACAATGATTAATCATGATAGTCATCATCATTTTCATGTATGTATGCCGGTGTGTTGGTTGTGGATACATCAAATCGGTATGTTTATAAGAGAATTCACATGTTGCTATGCTAAGAGCAAGGAAAGAGATAATCTGCATGCTATCAATAAGAATGTTGCCTGCTAATAAGAAATGAATGCTGTCTTTCTCAATAGGTACCTTGCCATGCTAATAAGAAGAGAAAAGAGATTGTTTTCATGTTATGAATTCGTATAATGTCAAAGGTAGATTGATATGTTAAATTTGTACAAAACTGTTATCATGTTTCAAAGAGATGAACGATTGCATGTCCCTTAAATATGTTCTGAATGTTAGACGTGTACAGACGGACTTGTACATGTTGTAATGGAATAAAATATATAGGAGCTTCGGCTCTGAGATATGTAGGAGCTTTGTCTATGAGTTAAATAAAAGAGAGAAGGCAGAGTCATAACTCTGTTGTTTAAAAGAGATAAAGAATAGATGGATATTTGCTCATTAATAAAATATTGCCTCAAGAGTTTATCTGATAGATGTCACATTCATGCATTGGTCTCGGACAACTTGTGCACAAAGTCATTAGATCTTTCGACGGTTTCTGGGACACTGGGAACCGCTCGGCCTAGGAGAGTTTGTTTAGACACCCTGGGGTAAATGAGACATCGCGTACATGGAGTGTTGTTTTCTGTGTCCACTAGCGACGAGCTGAACCAATGAGTCACAATGGCTAAACATGGAAAATGACTCATAAACCATCATATAGATAGGTGTTGTAATGCTCCGCTCCGCACGGTGCATTTCGATGAGTCGTTGACTCGAAGAGTTGCGTTGACCCGATGAAGTATCGATGCGAATCGATGCAAGAGTTACGTTGGCCAAAAGTAAGCTTTGAGTCAGTTGGAATCTATGAATCGAATCGATGCAAAGGATAACTCCCATTTGAGCAAGTACTGATTTAGTTGACCTGGTGTGCAGGCTATGCTTTTACGCTGGACGATAAGAGGTCGACATTTTGCCTTATGCAGTAAAGTGTCCGCGAAACCAAATTGTGATCTTGCAACGGATTGTAGCATGGGCACGATAGACCAAATCAACCGAGTAGTTCAAAGGAATGGCTAAGTCCGAGAGTTAGCTATGCGACCAAGTTATGGAAGCGAGCCGCTTCAGCCCGGCGAAATGACAAGGCGTATAGGCTTAAGGTGGGCGGGTTCTTGACTCTCTCTTCCTATTCTTTCACGTCTAATAAAATATGTTACTGCATGCGTAAGACATTTATCGAGTTAGCGAGCGTGGCTCGGCGAGTAAGTGTCCAAATATGCGTTGAACACTAAGATAGAACATTGAACAATCGAACAATTGAAGCGACGTGCATCAAGTGTACGAGTCGCGGTAGGGCGGTGATGGTAGAACATTGAAAGACAATATCGAGATGTGCATCACGTGCACGCCTCCAAGAACATTGAACACTAGGCGTAGAACATTGATTACGGCGCTGAACGTGCCCTTGTGCACGGAAGCTAGGGAATAACTAAGTAACTACGGAATTATACTATGAGAATAACTTACGAATGGTACACGTTGAATACAAGTACGAGATGTCTAAGCCGTTGGGCGTCGTGCATCAATATGGATGTGTTGGGGCATAACGCCGACGGAGCTCCCCATATGGATGGTGGATTATGTTTATGAGACGCGAATATGTTTATGGTGCGAGACTATGTTTATGGAACAGAGGATTGGTTGGTATGATATGACTGGTATGCTATGGTACGTATTGCATGGTCAATGTACTCGGATGGCCCGTGCACGGGTGCGGCTTCCTTCGGACGGTTACGCCGGGGCACCGGGACTGTTCGGCCTAGGAGGAAATTATGTGTGGTATTTATGGTACAAATCATTCGGACGGATTACGACCGTCCAGTGCTGTGATAAGCTATGATATCCGTAAGTTTGGGATCCTTCGGATACTGGGCTAGCAACCCGTATCGAAGTGATCGTAGGCTTATACATAAGAGATGCCAAGTCCATTACGGTGCGAAACACCGTGACCTTCATATAGTTAGGGCCGGTGGGCTGAGATGAGAGTTGGGTGCAGGCGCAGGGCCTGTCACCCTTATGCATATGTTTACGGTTATGATTGGTTGGTTGCGCGAATCGTATGATTGCTTATGTAAGTTCTAACCATGGCAGGCTAGGTAAAGAGGAATGGAGCGAGGACGAAAGCACTAATCCTCCACTAGTTTGTATGCAGGCTCAGGTTATGATCGGCTCGGGGCGGGGCATGGCTTGGACGCGCCGAGGCATGAGGTCCTTAGCGTTCAAGAGGAGCTACCGCATAGGCGTTCGGACGTGCAACATGGAGATGTTCGGCCGAAGACTACTTGTTGGCTATAAGGAGGCATAATGTATGTAACAATGTAATCCTTTGTGAGCTAGAGAGATCATGAGCGTTGTAGCCAATTGGCGTATATGTTGGGCTATTCAAAGCCTTTGTAACCTTTAGTTTGTTATCAATAAAAGAGATTCTTATGTTATACTTTGTTTCTTTCCGCTGCTTATGTTATCAATTTGAGATAAACACTATGTGAACCTGTTATCTTGCCTTGTACGAGCGCAACTCCAGGCTCGTGCGGCATCACGCCCCAGCGAGGACGATGATTCGGGTGAAATCTTGCTAGGACGAGCGATTTCTCGAATCGGGGCGTGACAAGTTGGTATCCGAACGGTTCCATCCTCTGGACCGTGAATGAATCTCTTTGACCCTCAGTTGCTTCGCTATCGAATTCAGTTGACTCTAAGTTGTTTCCGCAACTGTATGGCTCATGGATCTGCTCGACGCTACATTGGATGTTCCATACAATAAGTCTATATTAAGTGAGTACGTCTGCCACAAGTATGTCGTGACTATCGCGCTATCTCCGTGTGCCATCGGAGAACGTTGGTTGCACGAAGTACAACGAGTTATAGAATGTTAGTCGCACGAAGTGCAACGAATATGGTGATGTTGGTTGCACCAGGTGAAATAATATATGTATTGTTGATCGCACGAAATGCGATAAGTTATGTGTTGTTGGTCGCACGAAGTGCGATTAGTTATGTGTTGTTGGTCGCACGAAGTGCGAGGAGATATGTGTTGTTGGTTGCACAAAGTGCAACGGGTCGATATATGAGGCGATGCGTATTATGTGGCTATGCGAATGGTTATGTGTTGTCGGTTGCACGAAGTACAACAAGTCATGAATCGTTCGTTGCATCAGTGCAATGAGTCGACATGGTATGATGCATGTTGTATGGCTATGCGTATGGATAGCAATATGTCGAATGGGATTGTGACCTTAAGCATCGAGAGTAAATTGTTGCACGAGTTACAATAAGCGGGATTGGAAAATCATGGATGTGATTTGAACGAGTCGAGTTGGTCGCTAAGTCGAGTTTGAGTAGGCAAACTTTTTTGTTGGCCGTATGTCACGTTGTGCTTTGAATAAGCGAATGTTACGAGTGTGATCGAGATGATCGCCATGGTATGATTAGATTGAATGTATGTTAAACTTGAGCGAATGACTATCATGTTGGCTCAGTTGTTGTGCCAACTTGAGTAAGAAGAACGCTAGAGCTGGGATAGAGAAAGATCGCCACACGGGATAGTTAAGTTGAAATAGATGTCGGACCTATGCGGAGTGTAATGTCGAGTAATGACTTGATTTCGAGTAGTATATGCAATACCAATTATGCGATCAGTGTAGTAAAGTGTTGTATCGATAATTATAGGCTCGATTCTTGAGTGGTATATGGAATACCACTTAACGATAGCTATGTTAAGCCGGTTGGTGACTTACGATAGGTTACATCGAGACGATTGTATTGTTACGATATGTTTGTTCGCAACAGACGGAGTAGTACCGAGACTTAAGTGGGAATGACTTGAGAAAAGTCGATGCAAGTATGCTTCGATGAATTGAGTCGAACAATTATGTGAGAAGTCGTACCTATGGATGATACGTCGGGCGAGGATTTGTTAAGCGTAAGTCGAACGATAGGCTTAGCATAGCGAAGGAATGTTACGTTGATGAAATAGTCGACCCGGTCGAACTTATATTGAGTTAGTACGAAGACTTCTTCGGAACGAATTGAGTAGGTACGAAGAGATGGTACGAACGAAATTTGGTTAGTGCGATGAGTCGGTAGCATGATCTCGAAGTACGAGCTAAGGAATGTGAGAATGGATATATGAATTGGAAATCGTGTCTCGATAATGGTAGTTAGTTACAACGGAATGGATTTTGGTACATGAGAATTGATTCGTATTCGAGTTCAGAAAATAACAGTGATTGCAACGAATTGGAGCTTATGAGAGACGAAGATGTTCAAGTTATGCATATCGACAATGGTATTGAGGCGTATCAAAGACGATATGAAATAACTCGGGGATACTCTGATCGAATGAACGAAAATTATGTGAGCATTGTTTTTGGATGAATAAGATACAAGTTAAGTTACGGCAATTGGGATGATAATGGTAGGAGTGCTTCGGAAGATTTAAGAGTGGATGGATATTACTTGGATGAAAATGAAAGTGTCTGGATTTCTTCGTGGATCACCACTATGCTGACATTCTTGTCTTGAGCGAGCGCAGCACCAGCCTCGCACATGCGTCACGTCAAATTAGGACGATCATTCCGCGTGAGCACTGGTATGGTGATTCATCCAGTGGGTATGATCGAACTTGCAAGACGTGGCAAATTGGATATGGACTTGTGGTTTGATGCGAAGGTGAAATTGAGGATTGTGCGATATGCCTAGAAGTGTGTCAGACAATGACCGTGAGTAGATAGACTCGTACTAAGGCGAACAAATATTGCTTGATTGCGATATTGTTAACGGTAGTGCCTAAGTGATTCAAGTAGTAACGGCGTATCAGTTGCGCGAGTGAGTAGATAAATTATGAATTAGTGGATTACGTCGGGTTGGATAAAGTCTCGTAGGAATCGTCAGGAATTGATTTGGCTCCGCGATAGGATATAGCATGGTTCGTTGTAACTGTCCCTCGTTGATGATCTTCAATTATCGAGCGTAGTTTCGGGGCAGATGACCCTAGAAGACTTGACCGCCAAATCAAGTAAATGTTGAAGCCCCATAGGATGACCCAATGAAGTCGCATGAGAAATTTCGTCGAAGATAAAGGAGATATAGTGCATGTTGAGGACAAGTTTAAGCGAGTGAGTATCGTGTTTCAGAAGTTAGCGTGTAGCCTTCGAATAGATCGATCTGGTGAAAAAAGTTATGATCGACCGAATGAATGCGTAAGTAGACTTGGTTAGTCGATGATCGAGTAGATGCCAAGGAAACGTGCTTAGCATAGCGATGCGGTAAGGCGATTACAAGAATTCTGCAATGCGCGAGAGCGACGAATAGTAGAATGACCCTAAGAATTGTATCATAGATCAATTTTAGTAACGGTTAGGTTATGTGTGTTCGAGCGCACGATTTTTGTTACGAAACGAATTAGTCGGGATTGATTCAAAATTGTGTAAAGAGTTCGTGCTCGGTCGAGAATTAGAGATGAGCGTATCGTAAGAGACCTTGGGTCGGAAAGATTGTTGCCTTTGAGCATCGTAGACTCAAGTTAACCTCTTGTGTTGGAGGAGACTAAGCACGATGTCTGGATAAGTTACCTAGCGGGGGTATCCCAAGACGCGATGCGTAGGCAGTTCGAGAACGTGGGTCTCGTTGGGATAGTTGTGTACGAGACTTAGTACGGATTGTAGACAAAAGAATTTGTGACATGTTGGACTTAGTCCATGTCGTTAAGGCCAAATATTATGAATGATTGGAAGAAAGACTTGAGTTATGTGAGAGATATGAAACGATTGGGCGAGTAGGCATTGCGGAGAATTGTTGCGATCGGATGCACAACGGCTTAATGCAATACGTGCGTTAGATGTGCCATCGAGAAACTTATGAGATCGAAGTTATAGTTTGGATCAAGTTATATGTGAGGATGTTTACAAGCAAGACTCTAGGAATATGCGCTAAGACAGGACTAAGTCGAGTACGGACTGATTGGTGCTTGAGGATTTAAGTGGAGCTTGTTAGTTGTTCCGATATCCTACAACTGAGCTTGGCTGAAATGCATATATTGGTGGGACGCCTAAAATATGTGTATGATCCAGACTAAGTTGTATGATTCAACGATAGTAGCACGATATCGTGAAACGATCCATGCGGGGCCCTTGGATTAAGTGTTGGTTTCGGTTTGAGGATGAACCTTGTTTTGAGTAGTATATTATGTAATGCCCCGCATCGTACGGTGCATTTCGATGAGTCGTTGACTCGAAGAGTTACGTTGACCCGATGAAGTATCGATGTGAATCGATACAAGAGTTACGTTGGCCAAAAGTAAGCTTTAACTCGGTTGGAATCTATGAATCAAATCAATGCAAAGGATAAGTCCCATTTGAGCAAGTGCTGATTTAGTTGACCTGGTGTGCGGGCTATGCTTTTACGCTGGACAATAAGAGGTCGACATTTTGCCTTACGCAGTAATGTGTCCACGAAACCAAATTGTGACCTTGCAACGGATTGTGGCATGGGCACGATAGGCCAAATCAACCGAGTAGTTCAAAGGAATGGCTAAGTCCGAGAGTTAGCTATGCGACCAAGTTATGGAAGCGAGCTGCTTCAGCCCGGCGAAATGACAAGGCGTATCGGCTTAAGGTGGGCGGGTTCTTGACTCTCTCTCCCTATTCCTTCACGTCTAATAAAATATATTACTGTATGCGTAAGACGTTTATCGAGTTAGCGAGCGTGGCTCGACGAATAAGTGTCCAAATATGTGTTGAACACTAAGATAGAACATTAAACAATCGAACAATTGAAGCGACGTGCGTAAAGTGTACGAGTCGCGGTAGGGCGGTGATGGTAGAACATTGAAAGACAATATCGAGATGTGTATCACGTGCACGCCTCCGAGAACATTGAACACTAGGCGTAAACATTGATTACGGCGCTGAGCGTGCCCTCGTGCACGAAAGCTAGGGAATAACTAAGTAACTACGAAATTATACTATGAGAATAATTTACGAATGGTACATATTGAATACAAGTACGAGATGTCTAAGCCGTTGGGCGTCGTGCATCAATATGGATATGTTGGGGCATAACGCCGACGGAGCTCCCCATATGGATGGTAGATTATGTTTATGAGACGCGAATATGTTTATGGTACGAGACTATGTTTATGGAACGGAGGATTGGTTGGTACGATATGACTGGTATGCTATGGTACGTATTGCATGGTCAATGGACTCGGATGGCCCGTGCACGGGTGTGGCTTCCCTCGGACGGTTACGCCGGGGTACCGGGACCGTTCGGCCTAGGAGGGAATTATGTGTGGTATTTATGGTGCACATCATTCGGACGGATTACGACCGTCCAGTGCTGTGATAAGCTATGATATCCGTAAGTTTGGGATCCTTCGGATAATGGGCTAGCAACCCGTATCGAAGTAATCGTAGGCTTATACATAAGAGATGCCAAGTCCATTACGGTGCGAAATACTATGACCTTCATATAGTTAGGGCCGGTGGGCTGAGATGAGAGTTGGGTGCAGGCGCAGGGCCTGTCACCCTTATGCATATGTTTACGGTTATGATTGGTTGGTTGCGCGAATCGTATGATTGCTTATGTAAGTTCTAACCATGGCAGGCTAGGCAAAGAGGAATGGAGCGAGGACGAAAGCACTAATCCTCCACTAGTTTGTGTGCAGGCTCAGGTTATGATCGGCTCGAGGCGGGGCTTGGCTTGGACGTGCCGAGGCATGGGGTCCTTATAGCGTTCAAGAGGAGCTACCGCATAGGCGTTCGGATGTACAACATGGAGATGTTCGGCCGAAGACTACTTGTTGGCAATAAGGAGGCATAATGTATGGAACAATGTAATCCTTTGTGAGCTAGAGAGATCATGAGCATTGTAGCCAATTGGCATATATGTTGGGCTATTCAGAGCCTTTGTAACCTTCAGTTTGTTATCAATAAAAGAGATTCTTATGTTATACTTTGTTTTTTTTCGCTGCTTATGTTATCAATTTGAGATAAACACTATGTGAACCTGTTATCTTGCCTTGCACGAGCGCAACTCCAGGCTCGTGCGGCATCACGCCCCAGCGAGGACGATCATTCGGGTAAAATCTAGCAAGGACGAGCGATTTCTCGGATCGGGGCGTGACAGGTGTTGATTGGTGAAGAGCTGAACCGGAGTGTCACAACTGCTGGTATGTGCATGTACTAGTGCAGAGCTGTGTCTTGAGTCATAACTGCCAATTGAGTTTGCATGTGTCAATAAAGATTTTGTTAAGAGCCTAACAATGCAGAGACGCACATGGAATATTATTAAAAAAATAGTATTTAATCTAATCATTGTCTTGTGCAGGAATGGATCGTCGGCTATGGTAAGAATCACTGAATAAGTGATGTCCATTAATGCTTATATTTTCATCATTAAATGCTTCTATGAATAATTTGATGCAAATAAAATATCATTGTTCCAAGGGTTGATAAAGATTTATGATGCCTAGAATGTTGCTATTGTGTAACGTCCCAGTCCCAAAATACGTATAGGACCCGGATACGGTACATGCCAGCAATACTTCACCAATGGGCCATATCTCAAAGTAAGTCCATTAGCGAAATGCTTAAGCTGTAAATCATGATAACAACCCAACAATACACTACAAGTCACAGGTCATAGCTAATCTCATCCACACAGAAAATAAGACACAAGATATCAAGTCCAATAAAATGATACTAATGAGAAAGATCTGTCCAACATGAAATATAAATAATAACTATGCGGGTAAGACATCCCGAAACCACAGTATAAGGAAATAAATAATCTACTACATGTCCACTGAAAAGAAAGAAAATTAAGTTTCAAGTCTAAAAGGGACATGTCTCAAGAGAAGTCTTCAGCCACTATCTCGTCCTCCTGCGAAGGTACATCACCCGTCTCGACACCAGAACCGTGAACCTCCTCTCTGTCTAAGCCTGAAGAGATCACCAAGTCCTCAGGGTACTAGCAAGACACATAATATACATGCCTACTGTATAATGAATAACATGCGAGAAAATAGGAAATGGTACAAGGAACAATATGAGACTAAAGAATAAGTATAAATGACATACCGTCAAAGATAGTGCTTTCAAGCATGACTAATAGTAAGTCGGGGTAACCGCAGCCCGATGGGAGCTTACAGTCCTATAGTCAGTGGCCGATAGAGAATCTCTAACTATAGTAAGGCTCATTCGCACTCGATGGGAGATCATGAACGAGGTGGTCAGGTATAGTCACGTCTAATAACAGGTCAGGGTCAAATCAAACGATCATGACCGAATCAAGTCAACCAAGTACCAAAAATCATACTAAGTCAAGTCCAAGTCAAACAGGTCAGAAGATCATCGCATGGACAAACAACACTATTACTAGACATGAACAGGATAACAAAGTAGAACAAGTAATATAGAAAAGAGTAAAAATCTACGTGCACGTAAGACTAGAATAACCATGCCATGGAACAGGAGAAATATGGAACTAAGTAAGATATAAAAAAATAGCAATATGGAAAAGCATGTAAGTACTGTAAAGTTTGGCAAGGTGTACTTGCATGGTGTAGACTCAACCACATCTAAATAACCGGTCAGATCAAATGTCTGCGAAAGCTGAACTCCTGCAACTGTCCTCGGATGCTGAAACAAATATTGCCAACATTCTCGAAATAAGCAAAATAGCTAGGATAGCCTACCCATAAGTCCAATTCTGGACACATGGGCAAAACGGTAATTTCGGGTCAAAATGGTGTCCGCCGTTGGATCCGCTTTGTACCGAAATACGTGCCAGAGTCAATAGTCTCTAAAGTCGTCAAACTATATGTCTACGAATTTGTTTTGATGAAACGAATCCAACGGTATGTCCAAAGTAGGATTTCGATGGGCCGTGCACAATTTCGTCCGTTGAGTTGGATCGTGGGACCCGTAAAACGGAGATCCGGTCAACTGTCTCAGAATCGGACCAAACTTGGCATACAGGACCAAAAAAATGTTTCGGTCCGTTTGGCACAAGTTTTGTCTCGATTTGACGAACGTGTACAAAGTAATTAGAAATTTTGCAAAGGGGACGATACGGAAAAATTTGACGGATACGCATAAATTCATCGCACACACAACCAATTTGGATTTCGTCAAAGCCCACACGTCCACAAAGCCGATACACACCTTTCGATGCTTTTGGTTCGTGACCACGTCGCCCGGATTGTCAGGACGGACCCCTTGTCGATGAATTTTCAAAGTTTGAAAATTGTTTTTAGCATGGATTTTAGCGATTTTAAAAGTGATTTATCTTGAGGTATAATAAATGAAATCAAGATATGTAAAAAGAGTGTAGAATATGTATAGGTTGTCTTTAATACCGTTTAATTAGATTTCTCAGATTTATGATATACTGGTCATGAATCATCGAGAAACAGGGGCTTCAGATTATATAAATCTGTCATTACGTTGAGAATTTTTTAGGAACTTCCAAGAATTATTATAATTTATTCATGCCATGTCGACAAAATCTAATTGAAGGGGTTGATAGTGGGTCGACTAGGTTATGCATAGAAATTTACGGATCACAAATCGGATGAACATAGGGGGAGTAATCATACCGCAAAGATGAGAGGGGGCTGCGGACTGCTGCTGCTGTTCTCGCGGCTGCCTGGCGTGCGCTGTAGCATTTAGGTTCCAAAAATTTATTTTCTATTTTGGAGATTTTTTTTTTATTTTTATTTTAGTTAGAAACAATTATTTACTAGGATGTCGATTTGGAATCGTAAGATTTTTTGCCTAAGCCTATAGGTTAGATATAAGGAAATTAGGTCATATATGGTCTCCAGGGTCCCCAGGCAGCCTCTAGAGTATTATTTTACCATTTTAGAATTTCCAGAATTTATTGGAGATTTTTAGATAATTTTTATATATTATTTCATTATTTTCTTATGCTTCTAGGATTTTCTGTGAGAGCACCCGAGGGTATTTTTGAGGCCAAGTAATTTATTTGGGCTCTAGAACCCCTAAAATATTTTCTATATTTTTCTAGGAATTTTTAAAAAAAATTTCTGGGATTTATTTGGGATTTTTAGGATTTTTTATTGATTTTTATTTAATTTTCTGTAATTTAAAACCTATTTTCTAAAATTAATATACAGTCAGCCAAGGGGGGACCCACCCGTCAGCTGCTGAAGCGGGGAGGGCGGGCCCCACGTGGCAGTGAGTGGGGGCGGGGGCGGCTCGGTCTCCGAGCCGCAGTAGGATTTTAAACCGAGCTGGCTTAGCCGACCGAATCCGAGCCAAACTCGGATAAGCTATTGGCCATTGGATCTGGGCGGGAGGCACAGGATCGCGCCACGTGTCCCGCCCAGCCGCTCAAAGCCTTAGCCGACTCCCTATATAAATATTAGTTTGTTTTAGTTTTTCAGAAAACCCTATTTTATTCAGCAGCTTTTAGTGGGAGAGTTTGTTTGGGATCCTCGATTTCGCGGAGCGATTGCCGTTGATCCAGACGTCCTTTTCGTGCGACGTTTTTTTTATTGGAAGCGTATTGAGGTTAGGTTTCTGAATATATAAATTATTTTCTGGTATTTTGTCCTCGAATTTCTGAATAATTATTTGAGTGTCGGTTGTCCAAAAATTTACACGTCGCACGGTTTTCGAGATTTCGAGCGATCCCGAACTCCGTTTCGTGATCCGTTTAAAGTTTTGGAAATCTGACACCGAGCCCTAAAACATATAATTTTGCATAAATTCAGAGTTTCATCTAGTATTTTATTTTATTCCTAGAAGTCAGATTTGGTCAACGGTTCATCGATTTGGTCATGGTTAGCCATAATGGCAATAACTTTTGACCAAAGCGTGATTTTGCGGCACGGTCAATTCCAGTGCATTCATGGCGCTGATGTTTGACTAGTAAGTCAACAGTATGTCTCGGTTTGCGTGCCACGAGTCCCGATTTTGGAACCGTGTATTTCCTTGGCCAAATTTTTGTGTGTAGATTGTTATTTCAGAATTAAATAGGTTAAAATAGGATTTTAGATGATTTATTCCAGAATTAGAATAGTATTAATTGACTTAACCCATTAGCCACTTTTTAGGATTTTAGAGTGGAAATTGTTGATCTAACTTGTGGTTTTTATGTGACGGGGTAGATCGGACTACGACGTCTTGACTTGTGACTTTATCATCTATCAGAGCAGGCCAGTATCACTATGACCTATGTTTCCTTTATTTTATGCTGCATGTATCTTCGTGTCGTCGTTTCACTATTACTTCCCTTTTGTTCATGATTGTCATTGCTCATGATTAATATTGTGCACGAGAGTTAGAATCGTTAGGATATATACATGTTCATCTTTTACTCATTGTTTTCTATTGTTTACAGTTTATCATATTGCTAATGTTTATCATAGTGGACATGTATTGTGAGTGAGTCGGGCGGGGGAATACGACAAGTAAGCATGTGGTCAACGAATTGAATACAGACCCTCTATACATTGATTGCATAATATCAGTCATGCACCACACGTATGACTGACGGATATCCCAAGCCGTCTACATGCTGAAAGTTGGTATTCTAAAACACACAGTATACGTGACTTAATTATTTTTGCCATGTCGTCTATTGTTCTTCTTTCGTCAAGTTTACCATCTTATTGTCATCATGTCTTAGTGGTATATCAAAGTCTACCTTCATATTGTTATCACGTCTCAAAGGTACTTTCTTATCATACAATGTCTTGCCTATACTTATCTTCAGTTAAATTCCTTGTATCTTTCCTTCATGCTTGTATACTATATTGTGTAATGTAGTGTTATGGTGATCTTGCTCCAATCCTGACTGGATAACTATTTTTCAGCTTTAGACGAAGAGATTTGCCCCGAGGTCTACTGTGAGTATGTTGGCGACACTGATGTCACTGGCGTACTCGGTTCCAGCACTGATGCGAATTAGCATATTTTCTTCCTTATGGATTCGCATTAGTTAGTAGTTATAGTTATGGAGTTTAGTTGTCTATTTAATTTTTCTGCTATCCGGGTTTGTTCCCGAGACTTTCTGAGTTGTAGTAGATTTTTTCTATTTATAATATTGAGACTATTGGATATTTTAGTGATTTTTGCTGGCTTAGTTGTGGATGATGTATATGCGTGTTGTGCTTGTTGTGGACCATTGTTATCATAGACAGCGTACTACCGTCGATGCTGCGGCGTAGGCTGGACTTGGCCACGTACTCGTATCCCAAAATTGGGAGCGGGTCGTGACAAGTTTTTATGGTGGCCCATGCAGGTCCAATTTCGCATAAGACTGCGAACTCGTGGTAGTGCTTAAGTTAGCTATACTACTACGAGCCTGCGAATAGATTTGAAGTTAGGAGGTTATATCATCCACAAATAGGATTTCTAACCCTATGAGTCTATTTTATCTTAAGATCTTATTGTCTCTTAATTTGCATCCTGCTTGATTTCGTCCGTGATTTCTTCGATATGTTTGTATCTACCATTCTAACCATATCCTTTCTTTCCTTTTAGTTTGCAATGGTTGAGACAAGGTGCAGTGCGATCCGTAGGGGGAAAAGGGTAGCTAACCCTTATGCTACTCTCGAATCCGAGGGATCGACAGCAGAGAATACCGAGTTCGTAGAGCCTTCCTTATTTTTAGTCGTTATGCATGCTTAGTTAGTTGTTAGTTCCCTTATGTTCTTAGCCATTATCTCTCCGTGACTTAGATTAAGAAATTAGTGCTTGTAATAGTTAGGTATTCTGCTATGCTATTTGTGATGTTTTGATTTTTGAGGACAAAAATCTTTTAAGGGGGATAGTTTGTAGCATTTAGGTTCCAAAAATTTATTTTCTATTTTGGAGATTTTTTTTTATTTTTATTTTAGTTAGAAACAATCATTTACTAGGATGTCGATTTGGAATCGTAAGATTTTTTGCCTAAGCCTATAGGTTAGATATAAGGAAATTAGGTCATATATGGTCTCCAGGGTTCCCAGGCAGCCTCTAGAGTATTATTTTACCATTTTAGAATTTCCAGGATTTATTGGAGATTTTTAGATAATTTTTTAGATATTATTTCATTATTTTTTTATGCTTCTAGGATTTTCTGTGAGAGCACCCGAGGGTATTTTTGAGGCCAAGTAATTTATTTGGGCTCTAGAACCCCTAAAATATTTTCTATATTTTTCTAGGAATTGTTAGAAATTTTTTGGGATTTATTTGGGATTTTTAGGATTTTTTTATTGATTTTTATTTAATTTTCTGTAATTTAAAACCTATTTTCTAAAATTAATATACAGTCAGCCAAGGGGGGACCCACCCGTCAGCCGCTGAAGCGGGGAGGGCGGGCCCCACGTGGCAGTGAGTGGGGGCGGGGGCGGCTCGGTCTCCGAGCCGCAGTAGGATTTTAAACCGAGCTGGCTTAGCCGACCGAATCCGAGCCAAACTCGGATAAGCTATTGGCCATTGGATCTGGGCGGGAGGCACAGGATCGCACCACGTGTCCCACCCAGCCGCTCAAAGCCTTAGCCGACTCCCTATATAAGTATTAGTTTGTTTTAGTTTTTCAGAAAATCCTATTTTATTCAGCAGCTTTTAGTGGGAGAGTTTGTTTGGGATCCTCGACTTCGCGGAGCGATTGCCGTTGATCCAGACGTCCTTTTCGCGTGCCGTTTTTTTTTATTGGAAGCGTGTTGAGGTTAGATTTCTGAATATATAAATTATTTTCTGGTATTTTGTCCTCGAATTTCTGAATAATTATTTGAGTGTCGGTTGTCCAAAAATTTACACGTCGCACGGTTTTCGAGATTTCGAGCGATCCCGAACTCCGTTTCGCGATCCGTTTAAAGTTTTGGAAATCTGACACCGAGCCCTAAAATATATAATTTTTTCATAAATTCAGAGTTTCATCTAGTATTTTATTTTATTCCTAGAATTCAGATTTGGTCAACGGTTCATCGATTTGGTCATGGTTAGCCATAATGGCAATAACTTTTGACCAAAGCGTGATTTTGCGGCACAGTCGATTCCAGTGCATTCATGGCACTGAAATCTATCATGTTGCACACTCAAACTTGAATTCATAATGTTTGACTAGTAAGTCAACAGTATGTCTCGGTTTGCGTGCTACGAGTCCCGATTTTGGAACCGTGTATTTCCTTGGCCAAATTTTTGTGTGTAGATTGTTATTTCAGAATTAAATAGGTTAAAATAGGATTTTAGATGATTTATTCCAGAATTAGAATAGTATTAATTGACTTAACCCATTAGCCACTTTCTAGGATTTTAGAGTGAGAATTGTTGATCTAACTTGTAGTTTTTATGTGACGGGGTAGATCGGACTACGACGTCTTGACTTGTGACTTTATCATCTATCAGAGCAGGCAAGTATCACTATGACCTATGTTTCCTTTATTTTATGCTGCATGTATCTTCGTGTCGTCGTTTCACTATTACTTCCCTTTGGTTCATGATTGTCATTGCTCATGATTAATATTGTGTACGAGAGTTAGAATCGTTAGGATATATATACATGTTCATCTTTTACTCATTGTTTTCTATTGTTTACAGTTTATCGTATTGCTAATGTTTATCATAGTGGACATGTATTGTGAGTGAGTCGGGCGGGGAAATACGAAAAGTAAGCATGTGGTCAACGAATTGAATACAGACCCTCTATACATTGATTGCATAATATCAGTCATGCACCACACGTATGACTGACGGATATCCCAAGCCGTCTACATGCTGAAAGTTGGTATTCTAAAACACACAGTACACGTGACTTAATTATTTTTGCCATGTCGTCTATTGTTCTTCTTTCGTCAAGTTTACCATCTTATTGTCATCATGTCTTAGTGGTATATCAAAGTCTACCTTCATATTGTTATCACGTCTCAAAGGTACTTTCTTATCATACAATGTCTTGCCTATACTTATCTTCAGTTAAATTCCTTGTATCTTTCCTTCATGCTTGTATACTATATTGTGTAATGTAGTGTTATGGTGATCTTGCTCCAATCCTGACTGGATAACTATTTTTCAGCTTTAGACGAAGAGATTTGCCCCGAGGTCTACGGTGAGTATGTTGGCGACACTGATGTCACTGGCGTACCCGGTTCCAGCACTGATGCGAATTAGCATATTTTCTTCCTTATGGATTCGCATTAGTTAGTAGTTATAGTAATGGAGTTTAGTTGTCTATTTTATTTTTCTGCTATCCGGGTTTGTTCCCGAGACTTTCTGAGTTGTAGTAGATTTTTTCTATTTATAATATTGAGACTATTGGATATTTTAGTGATTTTTGCTGGCTTAGTTGTGGATGATGTATATGCGTGTTGTGCTTGTTGTGGACCATTGTTATCATAGACAGCGTACTACCGCCGATGCTGCGGCGTAGGCTGGACTTGGCCACGTACTCGTATCCCAAAATTGGGAGCGGGTCGTGACAAGTTTTTATGGTGGCCCATGCAGGTCCAATTTCGCATAAGACTGCGAACTCGTGGTAGTGCTTAAGTTAGCTATACTACTACGAGCCTGCGAATAGATTTGAAGTTAGGAGGTTATATCATCCACAAATAGGATTTCTAACCCTATGAGTCTATTTTATCTTAAGATCTTATTGTCTCTTAATTTGCATCCTACTTGATTCCGTCCGTGATTTCTTCGATATGTTTGTATCTACCGTTCTAACCATATCCTTTCTTTCCTTTTAGTTTGCAATGGTTGAGACAAGGTGCAGTGCGATCCGTAGGGGGAAAAGGGTAGCTAACCCTTATGCTACTCTCGAATCCGAGGGATCGACAGCAGAGAATACCGAGTTCGTAGAGCCTTCCTTATTTTTAGTCGCTATGCATGCTTAGTTAGTTGTTAGTTCCCTTATGTTCTTAGCCATTATCTCTCCGTGACTTAAATTAAGAAATTAGTGCTTGTAAGAGTTAGGTATTCTGCTATGCTATTTGTGATGTTTTGATTTTTGAGGACAAAAATCTTTTAAGGGGGATAGTTTGTAGCATTTAGGTTCCAAAAATTTATTTCTATTTTGGAGATTTTTTTTTATTTTTATTTTAGTTAGAAACAATCATTTACTAGGATGTCGATTTGGAATCGTAAGATTTTTTGCCTAAGCCTATAGGTTAGATATAAGGAAATTAGGTCATATATGGTCTCCAGGGTTCCCAGGCAGCCTCTAGAGTATTATTTTACCATTTTAGAATTTCCAAGATTTATTGGAGATTTTTAGATAATTTTTATATATTATTTCATTATTTTTTTATGCTTCTAGGATTTTCTGTGAGAGCACCCGAGGGTATTTTTGAGGCCAAGTAATTTATTTGGGCTCTAGAACCCCTAAAATATTTTATATATTTTTCTAGGAATTGTTAGAAATTTTCTAGGATTTATTTGGGATTTTTAGGATTTTTTTATTGATTTTTATTTAATTTTCTGTAATTTAAAACCTATTTTCGAAAATTAATATACAGTCAGCCAAGGGGGGACCCACCCGTCAGCCGCTGAAGCGGGGAAGGCGGGCCCCACGTGGCAGTGAGTGGGGGCGGGGGCGGCTCGGTCTCCGAGCCGCTGTAGGATTTTAAACCGAGCTGGCTTAGCCGACCGAATCCGAGCCAAACTCGGATAAGCTATTGGCCATTGGATCTGGGCGGGAGGCACAGGATCGCGCCACGTGTCCCGCCCAGCCGCTCAAAGCCTTAGCCGACTCCCTATATAAGTATTAGTTTGTTTTAGTTTTTCAGAAAATCCTATTTTATTCAGCAGCTTTTAGTGGGAGAGTTTGTTTGGGATCCTCGACTTCGCGGAGCGATTGCCGTTGATCCAGACGTCCTTTTCGCGTGCCGTTTTTTTATTGGAAGCGTGTTGAGGTTAGATTTCTGAATATATAAATTATTTTCTGGTATTTTGTCCTCGAATTTCTGAATAATTATTTGAGTGTCGGTTGTCCAAAAATTTATACGTCGCACGGTTTTCGAGATTCCGAGCGATCCCGAACTCCGTTTCGCGATCCGTTTAAAGTTTTGGAAATTTGACACCGAGCCCTAAAACATATAATTTTTCAGAAATTCAGAGTTTCATCTAGTATTTTATTTTATTCCTAGAAGTCAGATTGGTCAACGGTTCATCGATTTGGTCATGGTTAGCCATAATGGCAATAACTTTTGACCAAAGCGTGATTTTGTGGCACAGTCGATTCCAGTGCATTCATGGCACTGAAATCTATCATGTTGCACACTCAAACTTGAATTCATAATGTTTGACTAGTAAGTCAACAGTATGTCTCGGTTTGCGTGCCACGAGTCCCAATTTTGGAACCGTGTATTTCCTTGGCCAAATTTTGTGTGTAGATTGTTATTTCAGAATTAAATAGGTTAAAATAGGATTTTAGATGATTTATTCCAGAATTAGAATAGTATTAATTGACTTAACCCATTAGCCACTTTCTAGGATTTAGAGTGGGAATTGTTGATCTAACTTGTAGTTTTTATGTGACGGGGGTAGATCGGACTACGACGTCTTGACTTGTGACTTTATCATCTATCGGAGCAGGCAAGTATCACTATGACCTATGTTTCCTTTATTTTATGCTGCATGTATCTTCGTGTCGTCGTTTCACTATTACTTTCCTTTGGTTCATGATTGTCATTGCTCATGATTAATATTGTGCACGAGAGTTAGAATCGTTAGGATATATATACATGTTCATCTTTTACTCATTTTTTCTATGTTTACAGTTTATCGTATTGCTAATGTTTATCATAGTGGACAGTTTGTGAATGAGTCGGGCGGGGAAATACGACAAGTAAGCATGTGGTCAACGAATTGAATACAGACCCTCTATACATTGATGCATAATATCATCATGCACCACACGTATGACTGACGGATATCCAAGCCGTCTACATGCTGAAAGTTGGTATTCTAAAACACACAGTACACGTGACTTAATTATTTTTGCCATGTCGTCTATTGTCTTCTTTCGTCAGTTTACCATCTTATTGTCATCATGTCTTAGTGGTATATCAAAGTCTACCTTCATATTGTTTCACGTCTCAAGGTACTTCTTATCATACAATGTCTTGCCTATACTTATCTTCATTAAATTCCTTGTATCTTTCCTTCATGCTTGTATACTATATTGTGTAATGTAGTGTTATGTGATCTTGCTCCAATCCTGACTGGATAACTATTTTTCAGCTTTAGACGAAAGATTTGCCCCGAGTCTACGGTGAGTATGTTGGCGACACTGATGTCACTGGCGTACCCGGTTCCAGCACTGATGCGAATTAGCATATTTTCTTCCTTATGGATTCGCATTAGTTAGTAGTTATAGTTATGGAGTTTGTTGTCTATTTTATTTTTCTGCTATCCGGGTTTGTTCCCGAGACTTTCTGAGTTGTAGTAGATTTTTCCTATTTAAATATTGAGGCTATTGGATAGTTTAGTGATTTTTGCTGGCTTAGTTGTGGATGATGTATATGCGTGTTGTGCTTGTTGTGGACCTTGTTATCAAGACAGCGTACTACCGCCGATGCTGTGGCTAGGCTGGACTTGGCCACTACTCGTATCCCAAAATTGGGAGCGGGTCGTGACATGCGCGGCAGTGGCCCCGGTGGTCCGACGTCTGTCTGCGTGGAGCTCGCGATGTCGGAGAAGTCGCCAAGGGGTCATGGAGGCTTTTGTGTCGAAGGGTCGAGAGTTGGGTGTCACGTCCCGCTCTCGTAGGAGCGATCGTCCTCGCTAAGGCGTGATGCCGCACGAGCCTAGATTGCGCTCGTGCAAGGCAGTTTTATAACAGCCGATTACATCGGCGGTGACGGAATCGTCGCACAGAAGTCCCAAACAAAAAATTGAAACTTGCAGCAGAAATTTAGAACAAGCACACATGAACACAAGTCATTCAAAGAAGCTCTTTATTGATATTGAATATAATTACATTGTGGGCGCAAGGCCAAATTATAAGTCTCTCGTGCTCACTTTTCTCTCATTTACAAGTCACTATGCTCTCTCTCATCTCTCGATTACAATGCTTGAGCCAGCGGAAGCTTCGGAAGGCGATGTCCATACATTATGTCCCGTATAAGTCTTGACTTCATGCGGCCGCACGCTTCGAATCGCCAAGGAACTCCGTGCCTCGACGCATCCAAGCGAGCTCCGCGCCGAGCTTCTACCTGTGCCTGTACATGAAACACTGTGTGGGTGTCAGTACTCAACTGTATCGGTGGAGTGAGCTCCTCTCCCACCCATACAAAACCGACACGTTTATTTTACTTTGTGCAATACAAGTCCCTTTACGATTGTCTTTCTAGTCTTGCCTTATAATCGATTTTAGGACTGACGCCTTGGTCTATTTTGTATCTTTGGACCGTCACCGTGCCTTGCACTAATAATGTACTCATACTTGCCGCTAGACCTTTCGTGCTTGCAACGTTAACCTATCAAGTCGTGTTTGCCTTACGGCCATAATCAGGGATGCAACTACACGATAGACTCTATTTTCGTGTGACCGTGCTATCGCACCGATAACATCCTTATCCTTGTCTCAAGACCTTTTCGTTTGCTTGCAATGTCAACACACCGACTCATACTTGTCTTGTGATGACGCGGCCGTGCCTCATATTTCGAGGTCGTGCCCAGAAACTCAACAAAACTACACCCAACTTTCCCTACGGCCCTTCTCGACTTAATTCGCAATGACTCAAGTTTGACTTATGCAACTCTATGCCAACGGCTTAATACTCCATGCCACATCTCGTGTCGAAGCACGGGTCTTTACATAGCCAAACCCTAGGCCTCATAATACTTTGGGTGCAACTGAGCACACATTTCATAACTCAAGTCATACTTCGCTTACACTTCCTTTGTTACGACCGACACCGTGCACGCGGATTCGCCGCTTAGCACGCCAATTATCTATATGAAAGGTCACTGGTACGACAAGCCATCATGGACATAGCCTGGCATTTGGGACCCTTGTACCAAAGGTTGCGATCCCCGATGCAAGTCCCCGACCTACCGATTGCTTCATATCCAGCTCGGCTATATCGTGTTTCCTCCTAGGCCGAGTCGGTCCCGTGGCCCCGGGTTGCTGCTCGAAGAAATATCGCCCTTGTCGACAAGTTGTCCATGACCACGCACCTACGAGACATCTAGACTCACGTAAATGCATGGCCTAATTTGTTGCTACGACTGGAACTATACTTAGCAACTCGACGCTCTGAACCACACTTTACATAACGTGCGTAGGAACGTGAGACTCCCAACCGAGGGACCGCCTCATACTTCTTAACGTGCATTGGAATGTGAGACTCCCAACCGAGGGACCGCCTCATACTTGTTAACGTACATAGGAATGTGAGACTCCCAACCGAGGGACCGCCTCATACTTCAGGGAACGACTACTGCATAGCCTTCCAAATTAACTTAACCAAAACGTGTTCGTTAAATGCCATAGACCGTGGTAACTTTACATCGTGTCGACCGTGGCTCGTGCCTTAGATAGACCTTATTCTCTAGGCGACTCTGTCGCTCAAGTCATATAAGTTATACGACGAGCCTTGTTCTCAAGGGACTACGCGACTTGACAACCGCAGATAGAGCGGGACAGTGCTAGAAATGGCTTCGATAGCCCAACGTAACTCTTATCTATCTTATTCGGACTTTGACTCAACGAGCAAAGGCTACGCCGAGCTCTGCGTCGAGGGAACGTGCGACTTGAATAACCGAGTTCACGGGTGCCTAGATTTAAGCCAGCAAGCCGTGCAAGACGACTTAACCAATGGAACATATGAAGGCTATGTCAAGCCTCGTGCGATGGGACCATGCATGTTTATCAAGCGTTCATGCGGACGATGCCTATGAGTTAGACTAACTCGAGTATCGGGACAAACGATGGGACCTTGCATGCTTTATCAAGCATTCACGCAGGCGACGCCTATGACTTAGGCTATTTCAAGTGTCGAGGCAACTTAGCAACTTAGGCCAACGTCCTTCTCCCTAGCAACGGGACGAAGGATCGAGTGTCAATTGAAAGCACGCTGAGCCGACATCTATGCAGACCGTGGGACCATTTTTCATGTTCGAGGACATTCCGACGGGTCGGGATTATTCCTTTAGCTATGTGCGTTCGTAGATTTTATATTAGCCTACTTGTGCAAGTTGAAAACATGCGAGTTATTAAGTGAAGGCTAAGATGAGGCAAGTTCACCGAAACTACCCCACCTGAGCGAGCGGTCGCCTCGACCGTGCGGTGTCTCCAAGTAGCCGTTGCGAGGCTAAGTACGAACATCGTCGGCATTTCGATTCCTGGACGGGGCACTACAACATACACCACTCAGAACAAGTCTCGTCCTCGAGACTTTCCTGAAGGCAAGCCATCCAACCATTTCTATGGCCAAGACTTAATCGTACACACTTCGCCTACGCGTTTCTTTGATTCCGAGCCACGCTCGCACTACTTTCAATCTTTCCTTTAACACGATTTCAATTTTTCGACACTCTTCCAATCCTCAAGTCTTCTTGAACTCAACGTATCACTTGGCTGGATCGTACACTCATTCCAAGCATCCCCAAAAATACATGCATTCAGCCAAGCCGTATGATATAGAATTCGTCATTCTTACTCGAGTCGCATTGTGCACATACTCAGGCGTCCCTGAAATATATGTCAGCCGAATCTCATGAGGGGTATTCCTATATTCGTGATTCACGCTATCCATCCATGCCAATCCTCAAGATCAATCTTTTCGATTGATAACTCATGAAACAGGGCGTCTCGCCTAACCGCTAGGCCATTTCGCAAGGCTAAGTCAATATCAGGATTGGAATCATAGTTCCCCAACAATAATGCCAACACTGACCCAATCCTAGGGTCAAACCAATGTCGGTAGTACGAGGTTTTCTACCCAAGCACGCGTCACTCAGATTTCTAAACATCGAGCACGATCACCTAATTCGCATCAAGGCACGCGTTGTACATATTCGATTCTGTCCAAATCAACAATTCTAACCAATTCATGCATTCGATCACGAGGTCATCTTAGCTCGACAATATGTTGCCTCCCAATCTCACGCAAGTCCGATTATCCATGGTGGTTCATGAATCACCATGTAACGCTTCCGCGGAATAATCATCCTCATCGGGGCGTAACTCTTGCTTGCGTCTAGACTAATTCATTCTCGATACACGGATTGAACCTACGTAATCCTCAAATTCGATCGTCACACACGCTAAGTCATTCTCGAGTCCACCTTCGCGTCAAACCATAAATCGAAGCAATCAAATTGCCACACCACCCAAGTTCAATCTCTCCCGCTGTATGCATCACCATACCAGTGCTCACGTAGAGTGATCATCTTAATCCGGCGCGACGTATGTGCGAGGCTGGAGTTGCGCTCGCATAAGACAAGAACGTCAACGTTGTGATTGTCGACGAAGCAAATCCAAACATTTTATGATAGTCCGTTTGTCATTCGTTCAACTAGAAAATCCTCGAGCCAAGTCTATCTTTTTCTTCAACACATTTCAATATCTCGAGTATAGCATCCATCAGAACAATAATATTTGCACGATCGTCATTCGTCGAGTCATAGTACCCCCGAGTTATCGCATATCGATCTTTGATACGCCTCAATACCATCGACGATATGCGTAACCTGACGATCTTTCTTTGCAACCAATTTCGAGCCGTGCAACTGACGCTATTGTCCGAATGGATATACCATAATTCCATTTGATCAAGATCCGAAATCATAAGCACGATCCTCCAAGTTTCCTCGATCGAGACATTTATTTTTATTCATCGTTCCAAATTGTTTTCTACGCGTATTGCCCATTCACAAGTGTCCGAACGACATCTCATTCGGGACGTACGAAGTCACGACCAACTAAGCGTGATACAATCTAAGGCTCTGCGCGATCGCATCGCTTCGCCGACATACTCGCTGTTACTCATAATCCTCAATTTTGCTCGAATGATTTCCAAGAAAATCCATACACCACTCAGGATTCGAGACATCCGATCTAGTCCTCAATCATGTTTGCATCATTCGCTAAGACATCTCTCAGATTCGTTCGACGAATCACTAGCGTAATCGCTCACGTCGCATCGACGTACTAAGTCGTTCGCACTATTCCTCAAAATTCAAACCAATCTTCCGTGCACGCCTAAGCATCAGCTCGATAGCGTTCCTATCGATATACACTCTAAGTGTACCTGCATTCCCGACCTAGCGATACTTAATATTGCTCGCGACTCGTTTGCACCAAAAGGTCAAGGTGCGCGACACGCGGCACAACTTAGCCAAAAGGCCGTGTGCATAGCCATCCCGTGCGGACTATATTCCGAGTTCGCACGCATAATTTCTAGGTCGATGCAGGACTAGCTAGGCACGCACGCGACTTGCTAACTTTTTAGCACGTGTTTTCTAACAAGACAAGTTCGATACCGTTCGGCACAAAGGCCTACCGATGCATTCGAGTGAACGCTTGTACGAGCTTTCGAAAATATTTAGACCTATTGTATGGACATGCCGAGGGACATTTTGAGAGAGAGCACACACTTCTTTTTCCAACGACGAGCTTTCAAAACTGAAAAATCGACATGAAGTCCAAGGACGTAAACCCGTGCTCTGATACCATTATGTCACGCCCCGCTCTCGTAGGAGCGATCGTCCTCGCTAAGGCGTGATACCGCACGAACCTAAATTGCGCTCGTGCAAGGCAGTTTCATAACGGCCGATTACATCGGCGGCGACGGGGTCGTCGTACAGAAGTCCCAAGCAGAAATATTGAAACTTACAGCAGAAATTTAGAACAAGCACACATGAACACAAGTCATTCAAAAGAAGCTCTTTATTGATATTGAATACAAGATTACATTGTGGGCGCAAGGCCAAATTACAAGTCTCTCGTGCTCACTTTTCTCTCATTTACAAGTCACTCTGCTCTCTCTCATCTCTCGATTACAATGCTTGAGCTAGCGGAAGCTTCGGAAGGCGATGTCCATATATTATGTCCCGTATAAGTCTTGACTTCACGCGGCCGCACGCTTTGAATCGCCAAGGAACTCTGTGCTTCGACACATCCAAGCGAGCTCTGCGCCACGAGCTTCTACCTGTGCCTGCACATGAAACACTGTGTGGGTGTCAGTACTCAAATGTACTGGTGGAGTGAGCTCCTCTCCCACCCATATAAAATCGACACATTTATTTTACTTTGTGCAATATAAGTCCTTTTACGATTGTCTTTCTAGTCTTGCCTTAGAATCGATTTTAGGACTGACGCCTTGGTCTATTTTGTGTCTTTAGACCGTCACCGTGCCTTGCACTAATAATGTACTCATACTTGCCGCTAGACCTTTCTCGTGCTCGCAACGTTAACCTATCAAGTCGTATTTGCCTTACGGCCATAATCAGGGATGCAACTACACGATAGACTCTATTTTCGTATGAACGTGCTATCGCACCGATAACATCCTTATCCTTGCATAAAGACCTTCTCGTTTGCTTGCAATGTCAACACACCGACTCATACTTGTCTTATGACGATGCGGCCGTGCCTCATATTTCGAGGTCGTGCCCAGAAACTCAACGGAACTACACCCAACTTGCCTTACGGCCCTTCTCGACTTAATTCGCAATGACTCAAGTTTGACTTATGCAAATCTATGCCAATGACTTAACACTCGACGCCACATCTCGTGCCGAAGCACGGGTCTTTACTTAGCCAGACCCTAGGCCTCATAATATTTTGGGTGCAACTGAGCACACATTTCATAACTCAAGTCATACTTCGCTTACACTTCCTTTGTTACGACCGACACCGTGTACGCGGATTCGCCGCTTAGCACGCCAATTATCTATATGAAAGGTCACTGGCACGACAAGCCATCGTGGACATAGCCTAGCATTCGGGACCCTTGTACCGCAGGTTGCGATCCCCCATGCAAGTCTCCGACCTACCAGTTGCTTCATACCCAGCTCGGCTATATTGTGTTTTCTCCTAGACCGAGCGTCGGTCTCGTGGCCCCGGGTTGCCGCTTGAAGAAACATCGCCCTTGTCGA